>CAUYON010008723.1:0-41917 GCA_963573935.1 Arctocebus calabarensis
CTTGGGCTTAAGCCATTCTATTGCCTCAGCCTCCCAAGTAGCTGGGACTACAGGTGCCCGCCACAATGCCCAGCAATTTTTTTGTTGCAGTTGTCATTGTTGTTTAGCTGGCCCAGGCTGGGTTCGAACCCGCCAGCCTCAGTGCATGTGGCCAGCACCCTACTCATTGAGCTACAGGTGCTGCCAGGCTTGGATAAAATTGCCATATTGTCAGATTAAAAAATAACCGATTAGATATATTTGGGGGCATCAGATATTCTTTTTTTTTTCTTTGAGACTGAGTCTCCTTCTGTTGCCCTGAGTAGAGTGCTAATGGTGTTACAGATCACAGCAACCTCAAACTCTTGGGCTCAAGTGATCCTTTTGCCTCAGCCTCCTGCGTAGTAGGGGTTATAGGCACCCACTACAGTGCCTGGGGAGTTTTTCTATTTTTTAGTAGAGACAAGGTCTTGCTCTTGCTCAGGATGTTCTCAAACTCCTGAGCTCAAGCAATCCACCTCCTTCATTCTCCCCCAAATCCTAGGATTACAGGCATGAGCCACCACATCCAGCTGACATCAGATATTCTTGGTAAAATGTAAAATCTACCCTACCTATTAAGTTTCATAGTTTGAAATGAATGGACTTGATCATAGCTACATTTTTGTTGTTGTTGTTTCAGATTAATATGAGGGTACAAACAATTACAGTGTTTTTGTTTTGTTTGTTACAGGTTACAATGTTTGCATTTTAGGTACAGTTCCTGTTTGTAGTTGTGTCCTGCAAGCAGGTGTGCCATATACCCTTACCCTGTGCTCACTAGGTGGGAGCACATCAATCCCCCACCCTTTCCTCTTATCTTCTCTCCCCTTCCCTCAACTTGAATTGAGTTTTTCTCTTTTTCTTTTGTATTGTTTGGGATTCATTGAGGGTACAAAGAATTGGGTTTCACTGATTGCATTTGTTAGGTAAAGTCCCTCTTATAATTGTGTCCCCCCCACTAAGAGGTGTGCCATCCACCATGACTCCCTGCCCCCCACCTTGTATTAGATCATCCACTGCCTTCATACTAGAATTGAGTACATTGGATTCTTGCTTCTCCATTCTTGGGCTGTTTTACTAAGAATAATGTGTCCAACTCGATCAAGGTTAATACAAAAGATGTAAAGTCTCTATCTTTTTTATACATATACCACAGCTTGTAATCCATTCCTGGATTGGTGGGCATTTAGGTTGTTTCCACATTTTGGCGATTGTAAATTGAGCTATGATAAACAGCCTAGTGCAAATGTCTCTTTTATGATAAAAGCATTTTTTTTGTGAGACAGAGTCTCACTATGCTGCCCTCAGGAGAGTGCCGTGGCATCACAGCTCACAGCAACCTCAAAGTCTTGGGCTTAAGCGATTCTCTTGCCTCAGCTTCCAAGTAGCTGGGGCTACAGGCGCCCGCCACAACATCCAGCCTTTTTTGTTGTTGCAATTGTCATTATTGTTTAGCCGGCTGGGGCAGGTTCGAACCTGCCAGCCTTGGTGCAGGTGGCTGGCACTGTAACCACTGTGCTACAGGCACTGAGCCTATGATAAAGTATTTTTTGTGTTTCTTCTGGATAGATGCATAGTAATGGGATTGCAGGATGAAATGAGAGGTCTAATTTGAATTCTTCAAGGATTCTCCATACTTCCTTCCCAAAAGGTTGTATTAGTCTGCAGTCCCACCAGCAGTGTAAAAGTGTTCCCTTCTTTCCACGTCCACTCCAGCATCTGCAGCTTTTGAAGTGGGCCATTCTCACGCGGGGGGGTATTTGATATCTCAGGGTGGTTTTGATTTGCATTTCTCTGGTGAATAGGCATGATGAGCGTTTTTCATATGTTAGCTACTCATGTATCTTCTTTAGAGAAGGTTCTATTCATGTCTCTTGCCCAGAGGTATGGGACAGTGGCTCTTTTTAAAATTTTTTTTAGACAGAGTCTTATTTTGTCATCCTCAGTAGAGTGTTGTGGCATCACAGCTCACAGCAACCTCAAATGTTTGGGCTTAAGCCATTCTCTTGCCTCAGCCTCTAAAATAGCTGGGACTACAGGCACCTGCCACAATGCCTGGCTATTTTTTGGTTGTAGTTGTCATTGTTGTTTGGCAGGCCCAGGCTGAATTCGAACCCACCAGTTCCAGTGTATGTGGCTGGTGCCCTAGACTCTGAGCTACAGGTGCTGGGCTTGTTTGCTCTTTTTTTGTTGATTAATTTGAGCTCTCTGTGGATCCTAGTTATCAAGCTTTTGTCCAATTCATAATATGCAAATATCTTTTCCCATTCTGAAGGTTGTCTATTTGCTTTGACTGTTGTCTCCTTAGCTGTACAGAGCTTTTAGTTTTAATTAAGTTCCATTTACTTATTTTTGTTGTTGCAATTGCCATGGACTTCTTCTTCATAAAATCTTTCCCCAGGCAGATATCATCAAGTGTTTTCTCCACACTTTTTTTGAGGATTTTTATTTTTTTGTGTGTGTGTGTCTTTATTTATTTTTTTGTTTTGTCTTAAATCTTTTATCCACCTTGAATTAAGTTTTGTAAGTGGTGTCTTAGATTTAAATCTTTTATCCACCTTGAATTAAGTTTTGTAAGTGGTGAGAGGTGTGGGTCCAGTTTCAGTCTTTTACATGTAGTTATCTAGTTCTCCCAGTTCCACTTATTGAGTAGGGATTCTTTTCCCCAGTGTATGTTCTTGTTTGGCTTATCAAAGATCAGGTGGCTGTAGGATGTTAATTTCATCTCATGGTTTTCTATTTTGTCCCAAATGTCTGTGTCTCTATTTTTGTGCCAATACCATGCTGCTTTGATTATATGGCCTTGTAGTATAGCCTAAATTCTGGTATGGTCATGTCCCTGGTTTTGTTTCTATTACTAAGAATTGCCTTGGCTATATGGTGTTTTTTCTGTTTTCGTACAAAAGAAGAGTTACTGAATCTATAGATGGTTTTGGGAAGTATAGACCTTTTTTTTTTTTTTGAGACAGAGTCTCACTATGTTGCCCTTGGTAGAGTGCCATGGTGTCACAGCTCACAGCAACCTCCAACTCCTGGGCTTATGCAATTCTCATGCCTCAGCCTCCCGAGTAGCTGGAAATATAGGTACCCGCCACAATGCCCAGCTATTTTTTTATTGCAGTTGACATTGTTGGTTAGCTGGCTCGGGCTGGGCTCGAACTTACCAGCCTCGGTGCATGTGGTTGTTGCTGTAACCATTGCACTACAGGCACCGAGCCGGAAGTATAAACATTTTAACAATATTGATTCTTCCCGGTATGTTCTTCCACTTGCTAATATCTTCTGTTATTTCTTTTCCTTTGTAGAAGTCCTTCACATCTTTAAAAAAAAAATTTTTTTTTGTAGAGACAGAGTCTCACTTTATTGCCCTCGGTAGAGTACTGTGGCGTCACACAGCTCACAGCAACCTCCAGCTCCTGGGCTTAGGTGATTCTCTTGCCTCAGCCTCCCAAGTAGCCGGGACTACAGGTGCCTGCCACAACGCCCGGCTATTTTTCTGTTTTGCAGTTTGGCCGAGGCCGGGTTTGAACTGGTCACCTTCGGTATATGAGGCCGGCGCCCTACTCGATGAGTCACAGGCACCACCCTTTTGTTAGGTATATTCCTAGGGGTTTTGTTTTTTGTGAAGCTACTGTGAAGAGAATTGTCTCCTTCAGCTATGTTTTTTCCTAAAACCTCTTTGACACAGGTCATTAAGAGACTTTTTTTTTTTTGAGACAGTCTCACTTTGTTGCTATCATGCTCCCATGGTAGAGTGCCATTGCATCATAGCTCACAGCAACCTCAAACTCTTGGGCTCAAGTGATTCTCTTGCCTCAGCCTCCCAAGTAGCTGAGACTACAGGCGCCTGCCACAATGCCCAGCTATTTTTTTTTTTTTTTTTTTTTGGTTTAGCAGGCTGGGCTATTTTTAGAAATGAGGTCTCCCTCTGGCTCAGGATAGTCTGGAACCTGTGAGCTCAATCCACCCTCCTCGGTCTCCCAGAGTTCTAGGATTACAGGCATGAGCCACCGTGCCTGAGTTGAAAATGGGTTTTAAAGGATAATTTGTGCACTGGGTAAAGAATTTAATCTTTAGAGTCACAGAGTTAGAATTCTCAAGGTAGCATTCTGATTCTTCTATTCATAAACAAGGAGACCTTGATACTTAGCCTCTCTAAGCCTGCTTCCTTATTCATAAGAGGGGAATCATTTCATATACCTCAGTGTTGCTTTTTTTTTTTTTTCTCCCTGAGACATAGTCTTAGTCTGTCACCCTGGGTAGAGTGCCATGGCATTATAGCTTACAGCAACCTCAAACTCTTGGGCTTAAGTGATCCTCTCACCTCAACCTCCAAAGCAGCTGGGACTACAGGTTACCACAATGCCTGGCTAGTTTTTGCATTTTTAATAGAGACGGGATCTTGCTCTAACTCAGGCTGGTCTCCAACTCCTGAGCTCAAGCAATCCACCTTCGCTTCCCAGAGTGCTAGGATTATGTGGGTGAACCACTGGGCCCAGCCTCAGAGTGCTGTTTTATTTACAAGTTAATAGAATACTGTTTCAAAGAGCAAATAGTAGAGGTGATGTGGGGCAGTACATACGACTGTGAAATATTTAAATTCAAATCTTTTAAGCTGTGTGAGAGAGAGACCTGAGAGACCACAGGTGACTGTAACAGGCTTTTTGGCATATTGATTATTTTGAGCTGGTTATTTTCAGAAACTGAAGATACAGAAGCTCTGAGTTCACTTTTGCACACTGGTTGGGATAAGAGCAAAATCCCAACCTTGAAGTTACGTCTACACCAAGCTCTCTTCAGAGAAGAATGTCAGTCCATTCAGGCTATTATGACAAAAATATCATATACTGGGTAGCTTATAAACAACAGAAACTTATTTCTCAGAATTTGATTTCTTAGATTCTGGAGGCTCCTAAGTCCAAGATCAAGACGCCAAAAGATTCAAAGTCTGATGAGGGCTTGTTTACTGATTCATGGACAGCCATGTTGTTTTTTTTTTTTTTCTGAGACAGAGCCTCAAGCTGTCACCCTGGATAGAGTACTGTGGCATCACAGCTCACAGCAACCTCCAATTCCTGGGCTCAAGCGAGTCTCCTGCCTCTGCCTCCCAAGTAGCTGGGACTACAGGTGCCCGCCACAACGCCCGGCCATTTTTTGGTTGCAGCCGTCATTGTTGTTTGGTGGGCCCGGGCTGGATTCGAACCTGCCAGCTCAGATGTACGTGGCTGGTGCCTTAGCCCATTGAGCCACAAGCACCAAGCCAGGAATTTTCAATAGAGAAATGGAAACAATAAAAAGAAATAATTAGAAATTCTACGATTCAAAAATACTGTAACAAAAATGAAAATTTAAATAGAAAGATTTAAGATAGAAATAATCAGTGAACTTGAAGTAGATCAATAAAAATTACTAAGTACAGGGAGAATAATAGATTGACAAAAAAAATGAACAAAGCCTCAGGGACCTATAGGATAACATCAAACATACCTACTTCCATGTAATGAGACTCCAAGAAAGATAAGAAAGAGAAAAAAATACTTGCAGAAATAAGGGCTGAAAATTCCACAAATTTGATGCAAAACATTAGTCTACACATCTATAAAGCTCAATAAACCTTAAGTAAGATAAAGATGAAAATCTTCCTTTATATACATCATAGTAAAATTACTACTATGAAAATAGTAATTTTCCAAACACAAAAAGAAACTTTTATTTTTTATTTTTAAATTTTTTTTGCCAATGGAAAAACTTAAAAGTATTAAGAGAAAACCAACTTATCCCAAACTAGAGACCATCAATATACCAAAGGCCTGATTTCTTTCTTTCTTCTTCTTTTTTTCTTTTTTATTTAATCATAGCTGTGTACATTAATGCAATTATGGGGTACAATGTGCTGGTTTCATATACAATCTGAAATATTTTCATCAAATTGGTTACCATGGCCTTCATGGCATTTTCTTAGTTGTTGTGTTAAGACCTATATATTCTGCATTCAGTAAGTTTCACCTGTACCCTTCTAAGATGCACCGTAGGTGTGGTCCCACCAATTACCCTCCTTCTAAGGCCTGATTTCTTGTCTCAAACAATGGAGACCATAATGCTGAATGAAACTGTCAACCACAAACTCTAAATGCAGCAAAATTTATCTTTCAAAAATTAAGGTAAAATAAAAGCACTCTCAGATAAACAAAGATTGAAATTATTTCTAGCAGATTTGCCTCGCAAGTAATTAATTCTATGAGAGATGAAAGTAAACTATACCCGTAGACAAATCCCCAGGGAGAAATGAAGAATGCCAGAAATAGTAACTATGCAGGTAAATATACATACAAATACTATATAAATATGTTTCTTTTGTCTTAAGTTTTAAAAAGAAATCCCATCAGATTGTGTAAATGATAACACTGTATTATTGATTTACAATGTCGCAGAGATATAAGTAACAATAATAGTACAAAAGAGAGGGGAGGAAATTAAGTTATACAGGAGCACAGGTGTTAGATTTTGCTGAAATTAAAACCGTATTATATCGATAAATTAAGTGTACATTTTAATGGCCAGAGCAAACACCAAGAAAATAATTTTTAAAAAATGAGCAGAATAATGAAAATTAAAATGATGCACACAAAAAAGTTTTGTTTGACTTCAGACAGTAATAAAGGAAGAACAGAGGAACGAAAAAGACAGGAGCAATGTTGCAAGCAAACGATAAACTGGCAGACGTAAGTCCAATCATATCCATAATCACGTTTAATCGTCCCTTCGACTGATTAAAGGCTCTAGTGAAAATGTAAAGGTTGTCAGGTGGGACGCAGAATTCAACTATGTGCTGGTTGTAGGATACACACTTTAAATTCAAAGACACAACTAGAGTGAAAGTGAAATAATGGAAAAGATGTATTATTGCATCAACACTAACCACAGGCTAATATCAAACAAAATAGACTTTTAGAAAATAAATATTACAAGAGATACAGAGTACCAGCTCATAAAGATAAAAGGGCCAGTACATCAGGATGATGTGATTTTATTAGCTAACCATGTTCCAACCAGCTGAGCTAACCAGCCATCACATAGATACATTGATTTTAAAGGGTGCATGTCATATCTATTAGTATAGAGTATAAATGTCTTAACACAATAATTAAGTAAGCAAGATGAGGTATATATTAACCAGTGTGCTATAAGTGTTCCTAATTCTATATGAAATCAGCACATTGTACCCCATAAATGAATTAATGTATACATGGTCTATGCATTTATGATTTAATAAAGAAAAAAATATATGCACCTAACACATATTCCAAAATATATAAAGCCCAAACTGAGAGCATTATAGTTCAAAATTTCAAGACCCTTGCTATTGATAGAACATGTAGACAGAAAATTAGTAAAGATAACAAGATTCACAAAGCCCTATTAATAATCATCATATTCTAACTGACATTTATAGAGTACTTCACCTTACAACAGTAAGGTGCATTTCTTCCAGTGCATTTGAAACATTTTCCAGGACAGACCGACCATATGATAGGCCTTACAATAAGTTGTCATGAACATAAAAGGATTGAAATCATTTAAAGTATTAAGTATGTTCTTTCACTGTCATAGAACTAAATTAAAAATGAATAACAGGAATTTGAAAAATGTTCCACAATATCTGGAAATTAGATATACATTTCTAACTGATCCATAGCTAAAAATGAAATGGCAAGGAAAATTAAATAATATTTTGTACCGAATGAAAGTAAAAAGACTGCCAGATGTGGTGGCTCACACCTGTAATCCTAGCACTCTGGGAAGCCGAAGCAGGTGGATTGCTTGAGCTCAGGAGTTCGAGACCAACTCTGAGAAAGAGAGAGAGATGTCATCTCTACTAAAAATAGAAAAACTAGCCAGGGATGGTGGTGTATGCCTGAAGTCCCAGCTACTTGGGAAGCTGAAGCAAGAGGATCAGTTGAGCCTATAAATCTGAGGTGAGCTATGTGCTATGGCACTCTACCAGGCTGGCAGATTGAGACTTTGTCTCAAAAAAAAGAAAAAACAAACAAAAAAAAAACAAGAAGGGGCAGCGCCTGTGGCTCAAAGGAGCGGAGTGTCAGCCCCATATGCTGGAGGTGGCGGGTTCAAAAGCAGCCCCGGCCAAAAACGGCAAAAAAAAAAAAAGAAAGTGAAAAGACAATATATAAAAATTTATGTGATGCAGTTTAGAGGAATAGTTACAACTTTAAAATGTATGATGAAATTTGTATTCCCTGTTCAGAAAAATTGTTATAAACTAGAACAAGTTTTAATTTTTAAATAAATCCTAGGCTATTGGATTAGTGTTGATATTTCTTTTTTTTTTTTTTTTTTGGCCAGGGCTGGGTTTGAACCCACCACCTCCGGTATATGGATTTGGCGCCCTACTCCTTTGAGCCACAGGCACTGCCCGTGTTGTTACCTGTTTTTCAAAGGTTTTTAAGTCTTTAAATGCATATACATTAATTTAATATATATGCATATATATATATACAACATATTGTAAAATGCTTTGTATAGGAAACATCTTATAGATAATCAGCAGCATGTACTGAGGTTTTATCCATTTGTGAAGCACCGGGCTAAGCATTTTATATGATTTCATTTAATATTCACAATGATTCTATAAAGTGTTACTAAGAAATTAAGGTTTAGGAAGTTTATAACTTATCTATAGGAGAATGTCAAGTACGCAGCAGAACTGAATTCAAACACAGGTCCACTGGAAGGTGAAGACAATGTTCTTAACTTCTGCTCTACCTCCCTTTCCAAATCTCAGTGGTTTTGTCTTAATTCTCAAGCCTTCACACTTTACATGTTCTTCTTCAGCCATGAAGATGAACATGAGAAATGACCATTTCTCATCTTTGCAGTCCTCTGGTACAGTTTTATAAGTCCCTGTGAGTTCTTTCCCTGCCAATTTTTCATTCCTCCACATGCATAGCTTTGGTTTATTTTGGGTTACTATAAACAGATTGTTTGCCTGCCCTGCCATGTATGTACCAAGTCACACGGATCTTTGTGTGTCCTTTTTAGGTATCTAAATCGCCTCACTTGGATGTGAACTCCCAGTAGTCAGATAGTGTTTAAAATAGAGGTTCACATTTTAGTCTGAAAAACAGCAGAGATACTCTGATTCGATAAGGAAGACTGTGAATAATAGAAGGACATTAGGAATATTGATCAGCCACAAAACCCCAATAATGTCATTTGGGATCATCCAGCAATTTTATGGAGTGTCACAAACAGTAAGTCACAAACTCAGATGCGTGACAAATTCCAAATGGCTAGTATGCATTTTTTAAAAGGATAAAAATTGTCATTTGTTAAGAATGAGTATCAAATGACTGAAACCATGGATTTGATTTTCTTTTTAATATGTGGGGGTAGAGATGACAGCAAACCTTGTTTCATGCTATTTCATGCTGGTCGTCTTTGGCTAGAAACGTGGCATTTGGAGGATTTTGGATGTCTACTCTCCAGTTCTCTAATCTTACAAATGATGTCTTCAAAGGCAGAAACAGTACTTGATTTATCCTTGAATCTCCCACATTTAGCAATGTAGCTCGCGCCTCAGGCAACGCGTCCAGGGTGACTTGGCAAAAAGTACCCAGATGACATCTAGAATGAGAAGCCAAGTCTCAGAGTTTTCAGGCTGGTGGTGGGCTCTTCCCCTTAAGAGAGACAAATGTCTAGTAGGGAGATGAATTTTTTTCTAGCACCCAGCAAAGCCATTAGCCACTGTAAATGAAGAAAGGAAGACTGTTCTGAATAGAGACCCGGGGTTTACCCGCTTGGGTCTTTATTTGGGGTTTAAATTCCTGAGAGGCCAGGCACAAGAGAAGCTGCAGCCTCCCCCGTGTCCCTCGTGTCCCTCGTTGAGACACAGGGCTTTCTTTCTCCTCTTCCAGATGACCTAAAACAAAGGTCTCTGAATGGCTCTTCTCTCTGGCCACCTGCCCCTTGATTTTTCTTTCTTTTGAAAATAGCCACTTTTCTAAGGGTGACTTTTCCTGAAATAGACACCTAGAAGGAAGCAGTGGAACTGAGCCATCTCACATTCCCAACTGCTATCTCCTGGTTCTCAGTTCCTCCCCTTGTCCCTCTCCCTAGGCTCATCTTGCCGTTCTGAGCTACCCCCTAGGTTGGCCTGCTTTGCATTTCTATGGCTTATCTCCACCTGTGTATATTCAGTTCCTCCCCCTTCTCACCTTTTAGGTATCAGTCCCTGCATTCTCTGATCAGTTTTCTTTGACACAGTTAACCTCCAAGGGTTTCTCAGGTTATGTAAAGGCTAAGCCAAAATGCAGGGAGAGGTGGATGGCTGTTCAGGTGAAACCCAGACATTGTGTGTGGGGAGATGTGAAAGGAAGTGGAGGAGGCATTGGAGGAAGGTGCCTCCCAGTGGAGAATTCGCCCAGCAAGCCCAGCTCGAGAGCCCTGGTCGGTTACTCGAGAGCCCTGGTCGGTTAATGCGGGTGCAACCTCCAGACTGAAATAAAGTGTACACATGAGATACGCTGCCCAGCCCACTGAAATTCCTTGCATGGTTTGCCTGGGACCCTCTTACCTGAAGCGAGAGCAACAGTGACTAGTGGCTGTCCCACAAAAGTTTACTGAATTGAGTTGTTTGCTACCAAAAGCTGAGGACTCAGACATTTTCAGTGCCTGGTCCATTTTCCAAGCAATCTGAAGACAGCTATGATTAGTTGCCAATAGTAATAATGCAATAACATTTTGATCTGCATGAAAATAGCACAGAAAAGTGGGGGATTATAGATGGGGCAAGATAGAAGGGAAGGTAAGAAGAACAAGGGGAGGGAGGGCAGTTCTGGAGGGAAAGAGGAACCGGTTGTTAGAAGGGCCCATTAGAGCAATGAGCAGGAGAGTAGGATTCCGAGGTGAAAATGTGAGCAGCAGAGAATGCGACGTGGGGCTGTGTTCCTGGGGAGAGAGAGTCTCCTTGTGTTCTATGTCAACAGCTCTTCAATGTGCAGAAAACATCGTCTGACTGCCAATTGTGTACATGAGTGATGTTGGCAAACTCTGCAACATCTTAGCTAAGAGCCTCCAAAAGCAGAAGATGGGACGCAAACACAGCACAGCTTTTTCCTTGCCAAGAAAAGAGTCATCAAAAATATTCCCGGCACGTGAGTGATTAACGTAACGCCATCTGACCACCCAGAATGATCTGAATGTAGGGTTTGATTGTGTATATGTTAACAGTGCAAATACTTAGGTTTGGGTTGACGGTGTTGGTCTGTACAACCCCTCGGATCTCCTACAGGACAAATATAGCCTCACCTGACGAAAAGCTGGTGTAAGAATGCAATGAATCCAAAGATGCTACTTTCTGAGCAGATTTTGGGAGGCACATGCCCCCTCCCTTGCTCCAACAGGGAGGGATCAGCTTGCTCATTGCAGGCTTTTGTGACCTGGACTATTAAGGGTAAAATAAAACACAAAGGCCGTGGTGGGAGAGCCACAGGCTTGAATCCTGGCTGCCCCAGTCATTGCTGGAGCAAATGTGATGCCTCTTACTTCTCTTCAGTCCTGCCTGAGTTTCTGCATTCGTAAAATGGGGCGGAAAAATAACTCCACCTATCTCATAGACAATCGATGAAAAATCTGCATAACAAAGGGCAAAAGCACTGCAGGACATGTCTCTCTGACCTGGTGAGTTACAACAGAGGGGCTGGGGCTTCCGCAAGGCTCCCAGCGGGGTCTTTCTTCTCTTTGTTGCAGCACCGAAACAATTAACACCCACCCGGTGCCCTGGGACCACCTGGCTCTGCAGGAACAACCCTCACCCAAGAGCTTTGACAAGGTTTCTATTTTTACTCCTCCCCAGATCCTCCTTCTCCAGGCAACCACATACACAATGCCATTTTGCAGTTTATTTTCGTTTTGCAGAGGCGAGCCTGCCCTGCTCTTGCTGACTTGGCTTCCACAGTCTGGCCCTATTAGTCTTGGAGAGCCCCAGGCTGTTTTGGCCTCAGAGCTGGCATGGCCTTGTTATGCCAGCTGTGGAAGGACAACACACCTGTGGGCGTGCTAGGCCGGGTCTGGGAGGTGGCTAGGCAAGGGTCCTAATTACTTGAGGGTGACACAAGGCTTGCCAGGATGACTTCATCCCTTTACATTTGCCAGGTTCTCCGAGCTCTGCAGAGAAGCTTGGGGCATTTATGCAGCTGCCAGGCCGCTGTGGGTACAGTCACTCTTACCTGAGGGTCACCCCTTCTGGCCTTCAGGCAGACATCTGTCCTCCAATGAAGGTCGCTCTCCCACGTCCAACTTACAGGACATTCAAGCTGCTGCCTTTCCTTCCTAAATGTTTGGACATGGTGCTGTTTCAAACAAGAAAATTGAAAAACAGATGGATTGTGGTTTCCAGGCTTGACATCTCCAAGAACACAATAGAACTGGAAGTCAACCCACTGGACTCCTAGGGACATGATTCTACATTTCTCCCATTGGCAAGGTCCTCAGCGAAGATGGAAGTGCTGAGGCTGCCGCCTGGGAAGAGCCACAGTTTCCTGCCAGACGCGTGCCTCTGCCTGTTGCTTCAGCAGGAGGACCTGGGTGGAGGCTGACTTAGCCTCGTGTGTCTCCGGCACAGAAGATGCTGGCCCACTGTCCAGAATGTGCTCTGGAGATTGTTCTTCCAGGACTGGTGACAGGAGGTGCTGAGTCAGCAATGGTCACAATCCAGGCGCCTTGGGAGCCTGGGAGCGTCTTGAGAATTGGGGGTTCAGCAGTCTGGGACTGAGGAACATGTTTTTCTCTGCACGAAAAGGGCTGAATCTGCATCCTAGACACCCCCATTTCCCTCAAAGGGAAAGGATGAAATCTGCATCCCAGACACCCCCATTTCCCTCAAAGGGAAAGGATGAAGTGTTCCCAGTGGGCTGGCCAGCCAAATGTGACATAAAGTGCCAACACAGAGCTGGGGACAGAGCCCAAGAGACCAAACTCTGCTTCCTCATCATATCCAAACAACAGATCTGGGTGGAAAATAAGTCTTGTGACCACAAGAAAAAATATTTGGAGAAAACATAATGAATATTAGTCATGTACATTTTCATCTTAAGGAAAACTTCTCATAGTAATGCAGAGTTGCCAGGCCTAGCTCATCTGGAATCACGGGAAGCATACTGTCCTTTTGGGTACACGAAGTTTGTAGGACAGCATATTATGGACTATAGGCGCCTCAGTGTTCCCCAGAGTGTGTTCCATGGACCACTTGTCTTGCAGTCATCTTTATGAGGAAAGGGTTCCATGGTCAGATAAGATTGAAAAGTACTATATTCTTTGCATGTAGATTCACAATATCCACTAGGGATAAGCTTAAAAAAAGCATATGCTTAAGAAAACACTTAATTCACTTTAACTCTATGCTTCCCAAGTTTACTTGATAGAATGCTAATTTTGCAAAACATTAATGGAGCACATTCCAGGGAAACTTGCTTTCATGGGGGATGTCTCAGGTTGCCTCCAGTTTACAGTAGCTTCTCTTTGAGCTGGGCTATTCTCAGGAATCATGCTCTTGGTTCATTTGAAGGGGTGAGTGATTTACATATTCAGGGCTGCGTTTGCAGGCTTTTCTTGCATACCAGAAATTTGATATTATAGAAGCATCAAGGATTTGTGTACCTGTGTGTGTGTGTGTGGTGGAGGGGTTTATTGGCTTTAAACGTTAACTTTCTCATGTTGATGGCAAAAACTTCAGGTCTACACGAACGATTTAATCATGTCCTGAGACTAGACGTTTGACCTCATTAAAGGTTTTCTGCTAGGATCTGTTATCCTAGAATGGCCACTTAGGAAGCCTGGATGGAGTCAGGATTTTAAACATTCGAGACCTCGTCTTCCGTTCTTCTCCACAGCAACACCGGTTGTGCCTCGCCAGGCCCTTGATTCTGTATTTCCTGAGTAGAACTCACAGGGCTGAGTTTTATATGGAGTCTTGGAACACGGTGAATGTGTACCCCTCCAGGTCATTCCTGACTTATTTTTCACATCCTAGGTTTCCTATGCAGAAAAATTGATGACTTAAGGTTTGGAAATGTTTAGCCAGAGTCCCAGCCCCTCTGCAGGTCCCTCCAGGCGTTTCAGCCCTGGACTCACTTAGAAAGATTTCCTATTCAACTCTTCGCACATTTTCTTGCAGACACTATTCCTGTTAGCACAAGTCTCCCCATTCTTGGTTCTCTTGCTGCTCTTTGGTTAATCTGTCATGTGGCCACTTTCAACTGCTCTGAGTTTTTTTATCCTGGCCAAATTTCGCTGCATCAGAGTCAACTGTATCCCAGGCTGGACCTCCAAACCAGCTTCAATACCCTGATAAAATGTTAGGTTTCCTACTAGTCATGCTTACAAATGGTCCCCAATTTAGCCTTACTAGTTACTAAGACTTCCTTGATATCTGGTCCAGAGTATGAAATGTAGGCTAACCTAGGTTTTCCTTCCCCCAGCCCAGTAACCTACTAACGTCTGCTATAGATTTGCTTTCACAGGAGAACCAAGTGAAAGGGGGAGGCGGAAGACCACATTGAGTTCTGGGGCTGTCTCGGTTTCTTAGTCTTGATTCATTTACCAAGTAAGAAAACATTCCCCTAGAGCCATCTCTGCTGACCCTTCTGGGGCACCTCTGGGAGGCCTGAGATCAGAGGAGTCCCCGCTTCAAAGGATAAGTGTTAGGCATTGGTGCATTGGCTGCCCAGAGTTCCCTGTCTTGTTCCTGGTTGATTCTTATATATAGAAAGAAACAGAAGGTGCCCAGCGTTTACTCCCCCAGGTCACCCCTGACACATGTTTGTAATTACAGTGTGATTCCTCACCGTCTCTACAGATCCCGTGCTTGGCTGTGGGCCGTTCCTTATAGCCTTTTCCTTGAGGGCAGGTACCACCAGACGGAGTGTATTATGTGATTTGAAGCAACTCAGTGAAAGCCTTTCAACTACATCTGCATTTATATGGTGGTAGAAAGAGAAATGTTCATTCCATTAATTATTTGTGTACTTAATGTCAATTATTTGGTTGGTTTTTTTCTTTTTTTTCTTTTTGAGACAGAGTTTCACTATGTCACCCTTAGAGTACTGTGGTGTCACAGCTCACAGCAACCTGCAACTCTTGGGCTTAAGCGAGTCTCTGGCCTCAGCCTCCCAAGTAGCTGGGACTACAGGTGCCCACCACAACGCCCAGCTATTTTTTGTTGTTGTTGCAGTTGTCATTTTTTTGTTTAGCAGGCGCGGACTGGGTATGTGGCTGGCACCTTAGCCACTGAGCTGCAGGCGCCGAGATTGGCTGATGTTTTTTCCTTTGAAATTTCTATCTGATCTGTACAGTGGAGACCCAATCCCAACATCCAAGGACTAGTCCGTGTATAGGAATTGTCCCCACATTTCTTTCTTGGATGAAAAGTTTTATAAAATGATGTTCTTCCAGTGTGCTGAAACGTCTCTAGACATTAGTTTCCTAGGGCTAAGCTGGGATGGGCTTAGGTGGTGCTTAAAAGCAATCACCCAAAAGGAACTCTGCAGAAACCACAAAATGATTCACAAGCCACACACACACACACACAGGCAAAAAACTCCACCAAAACAATTGCTTCAAATGTGCCCTTGGCACTCAGACACATTTGCAAGGCTTGGAGAGTTTACTTCCTCCGTGATGAACTCCTTACGTCTCTGGTTTTCTATTTTGCATGGGCCACTTTTTTGTCTGGACCCATCCACTCTCTGCCTTGGATTGTCCTGCCTTCTGCTATAGATCACTTGTATACTCTACCTGGATGGCACCTGGGAAAACAAACAAACCTGCCCAGCAATAACATGGTAATTAATGGTGAAGCAAGGGGGAGGGAGCAGCATAGTCAGGCCTGGGAACACAGAGGGGTTTCTCAGTTTCTGAAATCCCATGATGGATGTGTGGCTCTAAAATTTCTAATTTAGAAACACACAGGAAATGTAATCCTGAGGTTCCCACTTTTTAAAAAATCTTACGTTCTCCTGCCTTATACTTCCAACTTCAACTTTGCCATGGGCAAAGACAGTGTAAGATTTTAAAGTAATTGTGTAATTGACCACCTGGCTTTTGTAACAGCATCGGACCCTGGACTTTGTGTCAGACCCTAGGCAACTCTTTTAACCTGGGAGGTATCTACTTGGAGGCAATTAAAATAAGTATTAGCTAGAGCTACCTGGAAATGAGTTCTGACTCACTTTCTGGTGGTGCTCATTGCAGTTAAGAGATATTTTTACAACACTGCTTCACTGAACTTGAGAGCTCACTGTGGGATTTGATGCTGAACAAGTGGTTCTGGATACATGCAGATGATAATAGCAACTACCTTTAAAAAAACCCAAAACTTTTAATGCTTATTATAAGCCAGCCACATAGCCTGATAGCATTTAAAAACCTCAACTTATGGGAAAGTTGCTAATATTATGATCATCTTTATTCAGCTGCAAGGAACCTGTGACTTCTAAAGGTGGAGTAGCTGCGTCAGGTCATGGTGCTACAAAGTTGCAAAGCTGCCCCATGACCCCAGGCTACCGCTGACCCAAAGTCTAGCTACTCCCTGACTCCTAGAATGTACAGAAGAGGAAGAGACCACCAAGTTTCTTTGCTCTAAATTGGGGTACCTGTAGCCCAGGTACTACATTATTAAGCTTGGGATCCAGTTCTAGTTGCTAAGGAGAAGCCTGGGTGAATTACAGTGATGGGGTCTGGAGGGCTGTGGTGATTGACTAAAAAGTGTGTACAAAATGCCTGCAAAACAATAGCTAGATACAGATTGTTTTTGCCATTTATGTAACTGTAGGTGCTGGAAATTTTCGAGCCACTTCACAATGGTCATTACTACCATTTTTCTTCCCTTTCTTGCTTCTCCAAATAATATCCGCCTAAGATGGAAATTAACGTTCATGTTATTTGGGGTTCTTATTTTATTGAGTCCTTCTCTCCAGTGAGAGCGATGTTCATTACACGTGGCTTAGAACTTAGTAACTTCTACTGGAGCAATTCCCTACAGCATATTTGTGGGGGTACTATGGAATGTTCATGGGGTAGTCAGGATTATGATAATGATAATTTTCACTTATTTAATATGTGCTAAGCCCTTCTTCATGCATTTTCATTTCACTCTAAAACAGTCCTGCATTATACAAACCATTTTACCGATTTGTAAAGTTCGTTTCTCTAAGCAGTTGAAGTCTGGTCACAGGTTACTGATGCACACCCCAAATCTGCAGGTGTAACACCTTCTGCCTCTTGTAAAGACCAGAGTATCATCTTCCACCACCGCAAGTTTCCTACCTTCTCGGTTATCGTTGTGTGCTTTCAGTCTTGGTATCTGGGCACTCTCAGGATCCCTCACTTCTATGTCCGCCATAGAACAGATCCTGGAATACCCCTCCCTGCACACGTTCCCATACGTCCCACCCACGGCAGTGCTCACGCTCAAAAGCATGTCTGCAAACAGGAGGCGGAAGAGCCATCCGCCGTCTCTAGAGAGCCAGTTTTAATCCAAGGTTGGGTTAGTAAAAGTTAAATAATTCTGGTCAGTGATTTAAAATTTCAAGCATTTTCATCTCGTGACCTAGCAGGAGGACTGAGAGTTGACCTGAGTGGAAATGGTGGGAAATTGAGAAATAAAGCCGAGGGAGACTAAGAACGACAGGCGGTGAGAGTTAGGATGGTGTCAGGTGGACTGATGCAGGTGATGGCTGCAGGCAGCACCTGAACCATGGAAACAGCTTTATTTACACAGTATCTTAACAAGGTTGGGTAAATCTTAGCACATAGGGTAGAGATCATCCTTAAAGAGGAAAAACTGTGTATTTGCTGATAACAAGGAAAGTATGCATGGGCTAAGTGACTTCTGGCAGGTGGAAAGAATGTTGTTAAAGGAGGAGAAGTGTTTGGGGGGTGGCTCCCTGAGCTTTTCTCAGGCTGTGGGGGCCCTGCTGCTCACAGCCTGCTCCCTAAATTTTCATAGCAAAACATTCTATAGAGTAGAATGCAACATTTACATACAATTTAGAAATATCAGAATCTTTGAGTAGGGTGAATCCAAACACCCAGGATACACACGTACTCACATGCCTCTAGTGCAGTGGTTCTCAACTTCCCTAACCCTGCGACCCTTTAATACAGTTCCTGTGGGTCACGACCCACAGGTTGAGAACCATGGTCCTTGGGCGGGAAACGCTAATACGTTCTCGACTCTGCTGTTTATTAACATGTGGTTATACCACCTTTGCGGGGTTAGTGCAAGGAATAACGATGGCTCTGAGCCTTGCCTGACATGAGCTGCCAGTGTCACAGTGGCCGTGTGTTATGGGTGAAAGCCCAAACCAAGGCCATTCTATGGGCATCTGTGTTAGTTTCCTAAGGCTGCCACAACAAAATACCATAGACCAGGGGCCTAAACCATGGAACTGAGGGCAGAGATTCACTGTTACACTCCTGCGATGGAGACGCCTCTTGTCATTAAGGGTTGGTGTCTCCTGAGGTCTCTCCTCGGTTTGCGGGTGGCTTCCCTCTTGCTCTGTCTTCACACGCTCTCTCCTCTGTGCCTGAGTATTCCTGGTGTCTTTGTGTGCCCAAATTTCCTCCTCTTATAAGGATGCCAGTCAGATTGGATTGAAGCCCACCATAATGGCCTCATTTTAATTACCTCTCTAAAGGATCTATCTCCAAATATAGTCACATTCTGGGGTCATTCAATATATGAATCTGAGTGGCCACGATCCATCCCCTAATAGCACTGAAGACAGTGTCACCAAGGAGGTTACACTCCACCTGGGCTCCGCAGGAATCACAGGAGCTGGTTGGTTGCATGGCAGGAAGCGAGTGGGGAAGGGCCCACTCCAGACTCAGGAGTGGGTAGGCAGGAGGCAGGAGACAGCACGGTGTGTAGGGGAACTCCCAAGCCACACATTCTGGAGCCCGTCCGGAGAGAGAGGTGGAAAGTGGAGGAGGTGAAACTGGAGCCACAGCTGGGTTTAAAACAGGAGAGCGGCGTGAGAGGCCTGGAGAAGACAGTGACCTGGTCAGATCTGCATTTAGAAAGGTGATCCTGGGTGGAGCACGCCCGGGGGCAGAGCATGGCAGGGGGCAGAGACACCTGTGGGAGAATTGATAGGAGCAAGAAAAGGGATTAGGTCCAGTAGTTTAACTGAAAATATCCTCTTTTAGAGTAGTTTCCTTTGTGGTAGTTAACGACTGCTTCCCTCACTCACAAAGAGAACAGGAGCTAGTATTTCTTGCAAACTTACTGTGTGACCTGTAAGAGAGGGAAAGGGCTTAGCAGTGTTCTTCTAGCGATTATTACCCCATTTTGCAGATAAGAGAATTGAGGCATGTGGAGACTGCACGATCTCTCTAAGGTCATAAACCTAAGGGGAGGCCAGGATACAAACACAGGTACTTGGCCCCAGAACCTGCTCTCTTAACTATTACCTCATATTGAGTAACTGATCACCATCTCCCACATAACTACTCAACCCAAGAATCGTGCAATCTTTCCTCCTTACATATTTCCAGAAAATGTGGCCTATTCCCCAGGAACCCTGAGGTCTTGTAATAGATGTCATTGGACTGATGAAAGACAGGTCCGGTCCTTCCCCACCCTACTTGATTTCCCCCACAATGTGCTCGTCCTCAACTGTGTTGAGCGTCCTCAGTGTGCTGACCTCTGGAGGGGAGAGGGACACGAGAGGGGGCCTGTTGTAGAGTGCAGAGAGAGAGGCCTGCTGCTCTGCAGAGGGAATGAGAAACAACTCTAGAACGTTCTGTAATAGAAAGCTGCACTTAGGGGAATGGTATTTGGGGGGTAAAGAAGGAAAAGCCCTTTCTTTTGAAGGGATTTCCATCATGTACTTCCAAAGATGGCATTATAGGGAGATCCCAGCTGGAGAGAGGGTCCAATCCTTGTGGAACTTACCATTGGGAAGACATGGCCACCATGTTCAGATAAGGTACACAGAAATGTCTACACCAACATGACAGAGGTGAGAGCACCAATTCCCTCATTCATTCACTCCACGAGCATCATCGACGGCCTGCTATGTGCCAGGCTGTGTGTCAAGTGGTGGGTGAGAGTCACATTGAGCCATCAGAGTCAGTGCTCTACTCCTGTGATGGAGACTCCGCTTGTCATTAAGTGTAAGGGAACTCTATCTGTTTCTCATCCTCGGCACCTGTTTGAAAGACAGGGACCTTTTAAAAACAGAATTCAATTTCGTTTTTTGTCCTGGTCAGCCATTGAGGCTTTTTAGTGCTAAATTTGATATAAAATATCATAAGGAAAAACCCTCTTGCAAGCCACACAGAATAGGGTAGCACTATCATCTTGCCTCACGACTCGTGTCTAACCCTTATCCAGACAATCAAACCAAAGATCTCCTCCCCTGAAATCAAATCACCTTTACCTTCACATGGGCCATTAAAGCCCCTTGTTTCAATGTTTCATTTAGAACTTGCCTCATTACCATTATCACCAAAAAGCGCTCACCGAGGGCTTCATTTCTGGGAACCTTATACTTACCAGTGCCTAGAGGGAGCCTCCTGCTTGTGTGTGTTACCAAGAGAGATAGACACGAAACGGAAATAGACACAATTAAGGAGCAAAGGCTGGACAAGGACGAATAGATAAGAGTCAATATTGGCTTTGTGTGAAAGCTGAAAGAGGGGGGCGCATTTGTCCACATTTTACAGAAGAGAACTTTGTTCCCATGGATGACAGTCATCACTGTGTCCGGCCTCCTGTATTCTGCAGAGACTTAAAGTCCCCGAGGAAGAGGGGGTGACCTGGAATGGACCATTGTGGATGGTGTGAAGCCTCCTGGACCTTTGCTGGGGAGTTATGAGGCAGTGGAGGGGGTGAGGCAGGCAGGAGGGAGAGGGTGGCTTTTCTTCTACCTGGAAAGATGGTTCCTTCTGAGGCGGGGGCTACAGTTGTCACTTTGCAAAGTCTCTTCAGTCCTTGGATCCTCTGAATTGGCATTTTTCACATTCACCTTTTGCAAGGAAGACAGAGTCCATCGACCTCACTTCCCCCAGTGCTCTGGCTTGGTGGGAAGGGATGATTAGGAATAGCTGATTCATGTGTCCTGGGGGAGAAGGAGGTACAGAGGAAAGCTGGTCTCCGCCAGAGACTTGGATATCCACAAAGCAAAACGCGCGGACATTTGGAAATAGCTAATCCAGGAATTGGACTTGATCCAGTTCCAATTCTCAGGCATCAAGTGCCTTTTGTGCGGACCTCAGCATGCTTATATTTCGTGTCAGGAGCACTTGGCCAGAGACAAGTGTATGCACGTGTGTGTGTATGCATGTGCACGTATGTGGTCAAACTTGGAAGTGGGAGTGCGACTCTAAGTGTGGATGGGAGTGTCTGTGTGAGCCTGTTTGTGTAAGTGTGTGACTGTGTGTGTAAACATGTGTTTGCCAAGCAGGGGTGTGAGTGTGTGCGGGGTGTTTGTGCACATGAGCCTATGTATGAGTTTATGCGAGTGCACAGTCAGTGGAAGTGAGTGAGAGCACGTGTGCACACGAGCAAACGCGTGTCCCTGTGTCCCTGCGAGGGCTCCTGGAGAGCAGCAACCTGGACTCCAGCTGGTGACACGGCAGCATTTCCTGAAATTGCTTTTGACTCATAAGCCCTGAATCCCAGCAAAAATAGTACAAAACAATTCCAATATGCAGAAACTTGGGTCTGCTTTCTTTTGCTTAGTTTACATAGGGGAGTTGTTACTGGCGAAGAAATTGATCTGGAGTTTTCCCGAGCACAGCAGAGGCACAGCCCGTGTCCTGACTCAGTGTGACCTTTGCATCCTGTCCTCACTGAGCGCTATCAGGCCGGGAATGTCAGCTGCAGTCGGAACCAATTTTGCTCAGAGCTCCAGGCTGCAGAGCGATCCGCCTGACTTCACTGTGGTTTTCTTGCCATGGCATGAGCGGCTAATGGAAACCACACCAGGCTGGACGTCAGGGGTGTTCCCATGTTCCTGGGAAGGTCGGTGGAGCTGTGGGAGCCTTAGTGTGCTCTCTGGCCAGCCTGGGATGGGTACTGCTGGCCTTCCCGCTTCAGAGACTGATGAAGAGAAAGGAGATGAGGGGACAAGGATGGTGAACCAAGCGCTGAACCCTCCTATTTGGTGGCTAGCTTTTGATACTAAGTATAAAGTCTGGGGCTCTGAAAGTTAGCTGCTGTGATCTCCGATGCCCAGTCTGACTTTCCGTAGGTTTCCATAGCTCTCTGCACCGTAGCCACCTGCAGAGGGATTGAGAAAAGGAACAGTCTCTTTTTATAGGCTGTCCCTATGCATCAATTAAAAAAAAAAAAACACCTTACCATCCCACTGTCCCTAAGTAAAATCTGACTTTATAAATCCCTGACTTTCTCTGCACACATCTGCACGTGCTCAGCCTGCTGTCGTCCTGCAGGGGCTGCGTGTCCCACACTCATCTGAGGCCAGCCTGCCCCCAGTCCTGGGAAGCAAGTAGCATTCTCTCCTGCAAGGGCCTGAGGGCAGCAGCACGCAGCCCTGGCCCCAGCTGGACGCCCCTCGTGACCCCACCCCATGGTCTCAGCAGTTTTCTCACTTGGAAGGATAGAGAAGCCTGCATCCCTGTTGGATCTGGGCAGAGGGAATTCCACGCAGGTGCCAGTTCAGATTTGCTTTCCCTAATGGGTGCACCCTGTGGGCACAGATAATCTCTCTGGACGTTTAGATCAAAGAAATAAGAGCCAAAGACAAAAGTGGTTCTCTCATGTCCATGTTGAGAGCCGGTTGAGTCCCATTGTCCCTTCCCAGATTCTGTCTTTGTGTCTTGGTGTGGTCCTCCTCCTTGGGAACCCGCCTCCCTCTGGGTGAAGAAGACTCACACAGCACCCTCTGTGCCTGACAGCGGGGAAGCGCTACGGGATGCACCCAAGGAGACACTTGGGGCTGTTCTCATGTGGTTTCAGCCCACCGTAAAAGAAAAGACATTAAACCAGTGACCATGCTAAAATATAATGTGTCACGGGAGGAGGCCTGCAGGGAGCTCTGAGTACAGAGCACAGGGAAGGAGCCTTCCTGGGGCTCAGGAGGACTGTCCAGGACTTGAAGATGAAATTGGGAGGGCTTGGAAGGAGATCTCCATGACGAGGTCACAGAAGGGTGCTGGTGTGGAAAGTGCTTCCTCAATATTTGCTGAAGGACTCACGGAGGAGTCAACCAAAGGGGTGGTTTTGTGGGAACCACCTGGAGATGACTCCAGGCCAAGGCAATTTCCCGTCTGATAGTTGTGTGGCCTGTTCAGCACAGTGGGAAAGAGAAGGAGCGAGAACCCTTGGATTTGTAGATGGAGCAGGAGGCAGGGGCCAGCCTGCAGTGGTCCTGGAGCCTTGCTTCAGAGTTGGGGCTTATGCTGGGGTCACAAGCGCCAGGGCCAGCTTTGGGGTGCCATGCTGCTCAGGTAGGTGGGGGACAGATTAAAAGAAGCCTTCTCAGACTCCAGTGTGCCCTGGTGATGTCCAGCAGAGCATCTTCTTACCCTGCAGATTCTGATGCCAAAGTCTAGCCTGGGATTCTGCGCAGGCTCTGATGGGGCAATGCTCCTGGTTCCTGGGGCTACACTCTGAGCAACAAAAGGACAAAATTTTGCATAAATGTTGACATTCTGGTCTCAGAGAAATCCATATCCTTTCATGGTCACAAATCTGTAAAGTTCTATTGTTTATTTTGATACATAGGATAATGAATGCTCGGTGCTGGAATGGATCTTATGTTTAAGCTCCTACTCTAAGGAGAGGAGCCTCTGGCTGGGCAAGTTGCCCCCGATGGTGCCCTGGTTGGTCAGCAGCAGTGGTGGGTCTGAGTGTCAGCTCTGGGTTCTCTCGATTGCACTGAACTCTCTCCCTCTCCACATGGCCTTTCCTCCACTGTGTCCCATCAGGGTATGGGTGGAGGCCGGGTGTACCTAGAAATAGGCGATCGGCCTGTACTGGAGAAGATTCTGGACACTGTCCAGCTCCTGGAGGATTAGCCACAGTGCTCTGTGGCCTTGGGGCAAAACCAGCCCAGAAAGTTTCCCAAGCCTGAATTGGCCACAGCCTGAAATCTGCTCATGGTAATTGTGTGATGGTCTTTATCTTTTCTGGTGTTTAATAAGTTCTGATAGTTTGACCATCTGGTGACGCCCTCTGGGTTCCCAGAGTGAGTAACAGTGCTGCCAGTCATCATGGTTGGGCCTATAGAAACCTGCGGAAGAAGGTTTTCAGAGGGCAGTCACCTGTGTGGAGTCATCGTAGGGTATACGGAAAATTCCTTCAACTAAAACAGCCTTTACTGGCTTGTCTGAGTTGTTCATAGTTCCACCACTCATTATACAACCTTGGGGTTAAGCACTGCCTCATTTTCTATCTCCTTTAAAAAAAAAATCTAGGAAGGTAAACCACTAAGTCACTAATATCCTCTTCCCCAGACAAGGGAAGTTGTCTGGGCTAAAGAAGGGCCCTGGCTGGGGCTGAAGAACAAAGGAAAGCAAAGCAAAGGGCTGCAGGGGGCAAGGAAGACGAGCTTGCTCACTTCACTTTGCCAGGGCCGGTTCTGATTTTGACCTCTAGATGCTTCCTATTTTTTATGGCTCCTAATCAAAGTTGGTGGTGATGTAAGGAACTGGAGCAACACCAGGCTTTCAGAGTCTGGGTGGAGTTTACAGTAAAGATATGAGTAATACCTGATGCTTGCAAGGGCTTCTCCATCCCACAGACTGCACAGATCCCCTGAAACTTGTGTGTGTCCCTTTTGGGGCAGGGATGAGGATGAGCTTCAGGTCAAGGCCACAAGTGAAGGAGTTTTGAACAGGCACCAATAATGCACTTTGGTTAAGTGATGCCTGCCACAGACCTTTGAATGGGTGCCTGCTGTTTGCAAAGCACCGTCACACTTTATCTTAACTTTAAGTTTTAACTTTATCTAAACAACTACCCTTATCAGGGAGGAAGGCAAATATTCTCTCTATGGTGTAAAGGTCACTGGGAGACTTATTTGAAAATGCACACTCCTGAATGCCACCCCAGAGATTCTCATGCAGGGGATTCCAGTGGCATCTGAGACAAGGCCTGGGGTAGAAGGGATTCCAGAAGGAAGGGATATCAAAAGCAAAGGCATGGACACGGGACTTCCCAGAAATTGGAGAGTCCTATTCTTTGTTTGGAGTGTGGAGTAGTCTGGGGAAGAACTGAGAAATACGATCACAAAAATATATCAAGATCCTTCTGTGCAGGTCCCGGGAGTTAGAGTTTGCACAGGTCAGAAGCAAAGGGGATAGGTTACGTGTCTGTGGGACAGGTAAGCTGAGATTTATTTCTATACTGCTGAACCATCTCCTTAATGCTGGAGCTAAATAATTTTGGAGGCTGTTGTGTAAAATCCAAGCAACAGCAAAGGTTTGGCATTTCCTGGTAGCTCCCCAAATCTAAGAGAAATCTCTACTCCTCACTTGTGCTTCTCCACGCCCACCTGAATGGGACTGGGCCCTAAGTCCTTAACTCTCACCCCTCCTCTCTGGAGCCCCCATGCCTCATCCAGACACTCCCACCATAAACACCGCAGCGCCAACAGCTGACATGCCCCAGTGGAGACCCAGCGTTTGTCCCCACCCTCTCTCGGATCCCTGCCCCAGGTTATGGTACCCACCTGCACACTTCAGTCAGAAACTGTGAGCTGTCTTTAATTTGTCTTTAAGCCTTGGGGTTAATCTGATTACCTTTTCTCAGACATTGCTCCCTTTCTTAATTCCAGCAAGTTTGCAATAGAAACAATAATTCTTGCTTTTCTTTCTCACATTTTCATGTGTACGATTTCTCCCCATTCAGCCGGTTGTGAGCATCTACATGTATCCAAAGTGAAAGCTCTGTTAGGATAGAAAAATAGAGAAAAGTGGGTCAAAATTCACGATTTGACCATAAGAACAAGATTTCTAGCTGGGCGTGGTGGCTCGCGCCTGTAATCCCAGCACTCTGGGAGGCGGAGGTGGGTGGATCGCCTCAGCTCGGGAGTCTGAGATCAGCCTGAGCAAGAGCAAGACCCAGGCCTAAAAATAGCCGGGTGGGTGGTGCCTGTGGCTCAGGGGGTAGGGCACCGGCCCCATATACGGACGGTGGCAGGTTCAAACTCGGCCCGGCCAAACTGCTACAGAAACATAGCGTGGCGTTGTGGTGGGCGCCTGTAGTCCAGCTACTCAGGTGGCTGAGGCAAGAGAATCGCCTAAGCCCAGGAGTTGGAGGTTGCTATGAGCTGTGTGACGCCACAGCACTCTATGGAGGGCAATAAAGTGAGACTCTGTCTCTACAAAAATGACAAAAAATAAAACAAAATAAAAATAGCCGGGCATTGTGGCAGGCGCCTGTAGTCCCAGATACTTGGAAGGCTGAGAGAAAAGGATCATTTGAGCCCAAGAGTTTGAGGTTGCTGTGAGCTATGACACCATGCCACTCTACCAAGGGCGACAAAGTGAGACTCTGCCTCAAAACAAAACAAAACAAAAAAACAGGATTTCTGAGTTCCTGATAAGATTAGTCTCCAAAGCAGGATTTCACTGAGATAAAAAATTTTCCCCTCAATTCCTTAAAATACCAACAACATATCAAGAACCTGGTCTGTGGGGGATTAATACTGAATTTTTTCAGCCATATATTGAGGTAGAATTGACAAAAACAATGTGTATATTTAAGGTATAAAACTTGATGTCTTCATATTCAGCATGAATGGCCCAATAGTCAAGCTAATTAATTCATACATCTATTACTTCATACAATTATCATTTTTCCTTTTTTTTTAGTGTGTGTGTGTGTGTGTGATAGCACTTAAGATCACCGTCTTAGGAAACTTCAAGCGTACCACGCAGTACTCGTGGTACTAACTGTATTCCCCAGGCTGCACCCGGGTTTCCAGAAAGTTTTCATCTGGAAGAACTGAAACGTTGTGCCCTGGGCCAGCATCCCCTCCTCCCCTGCCTTAGCCCCTGGACACACTGTCCTACTCTCTGCTTCTGTCAGTTTGTCTCATTCAGAGTCTGCGCATAATGCGGCCTGGTGGCATCTGTCTCCCCGGGTGGGGCTCACTTCACCTAGTGGGGTGTCCTCCAGCTCCATCCGTGTTGCTGCACATGGCGGGTTTTCCTCCTTTTCAATGTTGAATAAAATCCCTTTCCGGGCGTTTACGGCAGGGAAGTGAAGTGAGGATCCTCCTGTGTCCATTGTAGCACTGTTCACAGTAGCCGAGATCTGGAAAACCAAAATCGCCATCGGCAGGTGAATGGATAAGGAGAATGCGGTGCACGTTGAAACACTGTACTGACGTTGTTAAGTCTAGGGAGGCCTCAGGATCCCTGCCCTAAAGGCAGGCAGTCCCCAAGCCCCGTCGGAGGCGGGAAGGCCCAACCTTGTAGTCCGGTAAGGAGTGAGATGGGGAAGAGGGCAGGAGCCCCATGTGTTCTGCCTTCCCCCCATGGAGCTGAAGCCCAGAGGGCAGTGGTCCTGGGGAAGCTTCACTGGGGGTGGAAGCGTGGGTACCCCTCCCTCAGAGCCCTAGGAGGTGGCAGCATGTCTGACAGACCCTCACCAGCAAGGGGCACCATGTCAGGCCGCTCCTGAGCATCCCTCGTTCCTGTGGGACAAGGGCCGATCCGGGGACTCCCTGTGTGCCATGGGGGATGCAGGGCCAGTGGAGTGGGAGCTGGGCGACATGAATGAGACTCACAGGGCTTGGCCATGGCCGCAGAGTCGTGGTGAGCTGGCCACTGGGAGAACTGTGAGTAGGACAGATGATGGGCAGCTCAGATGGCATCGGTGAAAGGCAGCCAGGTGCTGCAGGGACTGGGTCGGCAAGGAGCAGGGCACCAGGCAGTCCACAGCCCAGGATGAGACCTGCTGTGCTGTCCCAGGCTCTGGGAGGTCGCAGCGCTGCTGTATGGCTGCGCCCCTTCTCACACAGACAACTGTGCCTTGATCGAACTGTCCCAGGGAGACTGTTGGAACTGGAAGAGACCAAAATGCCCTTAATGACAATGGGCAGTGAGAGGAACAAAGAGCATGCTGCTGCCTAAAAGCTTTGAAAACATTACACCAAGCCAGAGAAGCCAGTCACAAAACCACACATCGTGTGCATCCATTTACACAAGTCAGATAAGCCAGTCTCAAAACCACGCAATGTATGAGTCCATGTGCATGAGACGTCCAGATAGGGAAATTTAGGGACAGAAAGATTAGTGGCTGCCTAGGGCTGGGAGAGGCAGGTGGATGACTTCTTGTTTGGGTGACAAGAATGTCCTGAAATTGTGGCAATGATTGCACAATTTTATGAAAGTACCGAAAACCATTGCATTGTATACTTTAAACAGGTGAATTGCATCTCATTAGAGTATCTATTCTTAAAAAGACACCTTTAATGGGAAGTATATGCATTTTCCCCATCCCCACTGCCCAGATGGGAGAGAACTCACAGGAAGCAAGATCAAGGACTAAAAAACAGAAGCTGAGTTCTCCCCCAGGTATGAGCGTACTATGCTGATTTTCTAATTTCTGCTATAACTACTCTGACTTTCCCTTCAGTTTATTGTTGTTAGTTGGATATTAAAGGAGACTGAAAGAAAAAGCCTATGAAATCACTTTGTTTATAACCAGAACACTTCTGACGATATTAGTACTTACTTTGTGTCCTTTTCTCGGGGACTCTCAGGAGAAATTAGTTTTGGCTTTAGATTCAGTAATAGTTAATCTTTTCCTGAACAACCGGTTTACTTTTATCTTCTAAATGTTGCGATGTGTAGAAAGGGTTCTTCCCTGTTGGTGCTGATTGCTAGAAAGTTGAGAGCCAAATTTGTCATCCATCCTTCTAATTCTCTTGTCATTCTGTTTATACATGTGCACACATGTACTCACGCTCTATACATACACACACATGCACACATGTACACATGCTCTATACACACAGGCACACGTGTACACATGCTCTGTATACACACACGTACACATGCTCTGTAAACACATGTGTACACATTCTCTATACATACGTACACGTATGCACACATGTTCTATACACGTACACATGCTTTATATACATAGGCACATGTGTACACATTTTCTGCACACACACGTACACATGCTCTATACACACGCACTCATGTACTCATGCTCTAAACACACATGTACACATGCTCTGCACACACACATGCACACATGTACACATGCTCTACACACACGTGTACACATGCTTCTGTACACACGCACACATGTATACATGCTAGATCTAAACACACGTGTACACATGCTCTGTACACACATGCACACATGTATACATGCTCTAAACACAGTGTACACATATTCTATACACACGGGCACATGTATACACATGCTCTATACACACACGTGTACCCATATACACGTTTTATACGCACATTCATGTACATGCTCTATATACACATGTACACATGCTCTACACAAACACATAGGCACATGTACAGATGCTCTATACACACACATACACACCCGCATAATGTGCTAATATCATTCCTAGCTCCAATTTAAGTCTCTACCTTTGTTTTCTCTTTGTCCTCTAGTTTTTTTAAAAAAAAATCTTGCTGTATTTCATGTGCATTTACATAAAAATTCTTTCTTGGCACTTAGGGGTTTCCAACCATTTTGTTTTTCTTACAGCACACTGGAAGATGCAGCATTGTCTTAGGCCACACAAACACCAAGAAAGTTGATTAGCGCAAAAAATAAAAAGTTCATGCATGTTTCTCGTGGTATCATAGATAAACAAAATAATTTTCGAATGATTTGCATGCAGCCCGCCTGCCTGCTGCAGGTTGGACACCCCAAGAACATGTCCTCCATTGAATCTGTCCAGTACCCACTTGGCTTGCCATCTTGCCTTGCTTGGACTATTGTCAACGGGCCCCCAGGGTACTCCCAGATTCTTGTGTCATGTCCTATAAGTTTATCGTCCACATTTCTGCTAAAGAGATTTCTTTAAAATTGCCTCTGTGTATAGACCCTAATTCATTCCCTTGCTTTTCAAATGCAGCCCACTTCCTACAGCTGAGGGCACCTTTATGTGTGGACACTGCTCTGTTCTGTGTCACTGGTTGGTTTGTTCCTTAATTGGAGTGTGCTAGAGCTGATGGCTTATCAATAAATGGTTGTCTTTTCCTTTCTTTTCACTAAATTGGGGATGACTGATGTTGAAATCAATCGAGGGAAGAGATGGAAAGAGCAGCTTTATTGCTGATAAAGAGAGAGACCACGGCGTAGATGACTGGCAACCAGGTTTCCCTGAGCTTTACTCCAAGACCGTGTGTTGGGAAGTCAGTGGGACAGTTTGGATTTGTAGAGTGGAAAATTTACTCAATTCCTGACACTCCTCAAAAAAGAGCTATGCCTCCAGACTCAGCCAGGTGGGCCTGGCCCTGGCCGTGTGTACTTAGCACAGGAAGCTGAAGCTGGCGGGATCTGACCACTCCCCAGAGAGACGGAGCTGTGGTCCCGAGTCTCACACCAGTTACCCCTGTGCAAGGCGAGGGGCAGAGAAGGCAGGGAAGCTCCTCTTCTCAGTATTTCAGAGGGGGAATGTTCTATTTTATGGGCCAAGATGGCATTACTGAGGCAGAGTGTATTAGTCAGTGTCTTACCAGCAAAAGAAAGCATTTTTTGCTGATCTGAGCAGAAGCAGATATTGGGGTGAACTGAGCATTACCGTTAATCCTGTTGGGTGGAAAATGGCATGATGGTTATGTGAAAACAAAAATCTTTATTCGTTAGAAATGCATACAGACATATTTATGGGTGAAATAATATGATATGTCATCATTACTTTAAAGTATTTTAGCAAAAAAAAGTTAAAAAGCAATATAATAGGTGAGGGCAGGGGGCAGCAAACTAGTGAAACGGTTTGCAACATACTGATAGCTGTTGAACTGGGTGATGGATACATAGATGGTCCTTATGGTATTCTCTTCAATTTTCTGTATGTTCGGAATTTTCCAAAATAAGGTTTTATATAAGGGGATATTGAGCAGCTTAGGGAACGTTTGTATTTTCTACAAAGCCAGGCTGGGAGGGCAGGCAGTCAGGAAGGACACCGGGTCCTCTGTAAGACTGAGGGCATGATGGCCACCTAGTGCACACACCAGCCAGGCTGGCCAGCATGAATGGTGGATGTCACTCCAGACCCACTGCCATGGCTGTATTTGGAAACGACACAGAGGCTGTCGCGGTCCTCCTGTAGCGAGAGTGGATCTGGTGGATGACTGGCTGCTAGACCAAAGCCTGGGCAGGAGCATCTGGTTTGCCAAGCCTGGTCACCATGCTCCAGTTCCATGCCCTGGGCTGGGGTTGCAATGCCTGGCAGGCAGGAGATGGCTCTGCCTCCTGCGGAAGAGAGGCTCTGATTTGGAAAGCGTATGCAGGCCATATTTTAACAGAAGGCTAAATATTCACTGTAAGGAGAAAATGGTGCTTTGAACACTTTGGAGTGTGATAGTGTTTTTATCAAGTTTTCACTGTAGCATCTACAGCTATTAACACTGCAGTTCCTTGCAGTCTGCAAATGTTGTCACACACATTCTCACCAGATTCTAAGGGTATTGTGTCTGTAGTTCACAGATGGTCTAACAGTTGCCGCCACTTTGTGAGTCAGTATCATTCCTGTATCACAGCCAAGAATATTGTCACCAAGAGAAGCAAAGTGACTCGCTCAAGTGCGCTCAGCTTTTAAGTGGTGGCCTCAGAAGTCAAATTTGGAGATTCCCACTCTGAGACCAGGCCAGGTCATTACTGCGATGACGCCTTTCAACTCTTAATAGTGACTTCCAGTTGGATTTTTAGCACTTAATCTTCTTTATCTCAATGAAATCAAGAACCAAAAATTCAAAGATTTCTGTCTTCCTTTGGCAATCTTTCTAGATAGCTTTTCTCAATCTTTTGAGGATTATATTAAGTAGACATAAGGGCACCATAAATCTATGAGCTGTTAGAGTTTTAGACAGACTTTTATCCTGTTACTGTTAGGCAACGCAGATTCAAGTTAATCGTGGATGCGACGGTGGCTCCAGGAGAATGCCTGTGAGTTAATTGTCAAAGAATCTAAAATATGAACTAGGTTTAAAGGTAATTAAGCCTGGAAAGTAAGTTGGTGATGCAGCACACTGCTGAGCCCCAAATATCACAAAAAAATCAACTGAGATAATTGCCTGGGACTCACTGCAGCCTCCCCAAGAAGTGTTTATACAAGGGCACCTGGAAAGGGGATGGAGCTCTGCGAAGTGTCAGGGAGGAGCTGCCCCAGCGGAGGCAAAGAACCGGCCTCAGCACATTCCAAGCAGAAAGTGGAAAAAAGAGAAGTGTGACGCTATGTCAAAGGAAGGCACAGGCCCAGCAAGCTCTCCCCTGCTGCTTAATACAGGAAATATCTCCCAAACATCCCTGCTAATCCTCCACCGATACAATGAGAAATGAGGGCCTCTGGCAGCCAAGCAGTTATTAAGCCAGGACAAAAAAATATTCCGCCCATAGCAACAGAGCCAAAGATAACAGCGGGGAATAGCAAAGCTACAGAGAAATGGCAGATACAAAACATTCAATCCTGGGAGCCCTCCCCACCTCCCAACCCCCGAAGCAATTGATGTGTGAGAAAAATAAAAGGCCTCATTCTGCCCAAGAGGCTGGGCAGTGAACTGTAAACTTCAGGACGCAGTGTACAGCCTCGGTCAAGCTGGACTCAGCTTGAAAAATGAGAGTTCCAGATTGTAGAAATGACAGGCAGTCTTGACACTGGGCAGAGCGCTGAGGCTTCCTGAACTGGTCCCCGTGTGGTGATGAAATATCCGTAGAAAGCAGAAGAGTCCGCGCACGTGCTTAGGTCTACATTGGCAACACGGAGATTCATAAACACCGTGCTTAGGTGAAGACTTCATGCACAGAGGGAGACTTGCTCTCCAATAAATATTTCTCCAGAATGCTCCATTTCTTATCAAAATGCTCACTTTCCCAGTGTTATCCATGCTGGGATGGAACTCTTCCTAAGTAAACAATTTCTCATCAATACCTGGTAGCTACCGACTTGTCTCCACCCAAGGGGGTGGCTCCAGCTGCCACTTAACAAAGAAGGCGGGTTCCTGCTCTGGGCTTCCGAGGCGGCAGCAGCTGGCGTGAGGTGGAGCCAGGGCCCAGACGCAGGGGAGAGATGAACTCAGAAAAATTAATGTTCTATGGCTTTTTAATACTTAAATATCCTTATTTTATGTGTGCTTTGCAACCAGCTTGTTAGAGGGCAATAGAATTTTACTGTCGATAAGACTTTAAAGATAATCCAACAGGTTTGTCTTACAGAAGGGAAACTGAGGCTGAAAGTACAAAATTATTTATTCAGGATAGGCCTGGGCCAGTTCTCCTGCTTTCTGGGTCCCTTCCTCCATTCATTATCTCGTCCTACCCAGACCCCACCTAGATCTGGGAAACACATGAACCAGACTGTTTTACTTTAGGGGTCTGTCTTGGGTGTCAAATTGACTCTAATTTGGTAGCTTCATGCAACACAGCAGAATTATGCAAGTTCCTTTAATTTATCTTTATGAAGGTTTTTAAATTTTTATTAATTTTAATTTTTGAAAACGAAGCCACTGTCATTCTAGATGGATGCGATCTGTCTGCTGGCCGCACTAATTCCGAACCTTGTTCCTGTATGGACATGTTCCCTCCCCAGCTGGCTTTTCATTCTCCTGCCATCCTATGATGGCAGAGTGACAGGCGGAAGGTACAGAGCTCTGCCAGTTGTCAGTCAGCCGAAACATCACAAATGGCGTCCCTTCAAACACCTGACTCTACCCACTCCTGTCCAAACAGACCTGACCTACTTTGGTGCCACCACAAAGGCGTTCTCTGCACCTGGTAAGAACGTAGTCTGTAGACCCTAAGCCAGTTACATTTGCTCCTTGGGCCTCGTTTTCCTCATCTGTATAATGGGTGAAATAGTACCTCCTGGCAGGGCCATGAGGGCAAATGAAGCTTTAATGAAACAATCCATCTAAAGGGTCTTAGTTGAAGGGCACCCAGGCAATGCTGGCTAGCTGTGACTGTTGAATTTAAAAAATATGAGGAAAAAATGAGGACATCAACTTTCTGTAAGCAGACTGGTCCATTCTTATCTTTAAGGACTTTGGCTTATCTCCAGATTTCAAACTGTTAGGGACGATTCTACAAAGTATTAACCAGTTACTTTCCTTCAAGCTCCATTTTTCAATCTTGTGTGCATGGAAAGGGGTCGGCAGGTGAGTATATTGTGAGTATTTTTCTCTCTTACCTAAGCTCTAGGGATTCCCAGATTTCTCCACTCATCCGTATTAATGTACAGAAAAATCTCTTGATAGGAGAGTTTAGCCAAGACCTCCACTAACATTGTCAAAAGGAAAAAATGCATATACATACAACATAGAAATAACTGAGAAAAAGTAGTTCAAGTTCTTAGGTCATACTTACCAATTATTGGTTACCAGAGCTCAGAAAGTACCTTGTCCTTACCTGCCATTCTTGACATGACCTGGCAGGTTTGGTTGGGGGCAGCTGCCGAGTCCTGTAAACATTCGGTCTCTCTCAGTGGAAACTTTTCTCCAGCTGGGGGCTAATGTCCATGTTCTCTGGACCCAGCCTCTCAGGGCTCACCTGTCCTGGTCCCTTCAGTATGTGGGGCACTTTCTGTAGCTGAGCTTTGAGCAGGCCTCTTCCTTCACTTCTTTCTTGGAGTTTTCCATGGCTCCAGATTCTACCTTGACTGTTGACCCTTTCCTCTCTGCTCATTTTATTTCTGTGCAGTTTTTGTTTGGAGGAGGTCCGTACACCAGCCAGCAATTAATAGTGTTTCTACCTCCCTCTTCAGTGCCTGGTCCTCATCCATCATCTTACATGGCACTCAGGTCTGGCCTCTATGACAGCCACATCTCTCTTCAGGGTCATCCGCTTTCTATCACCTCCTTTCAAACCTTGATCTTCCTTTATGGCCACCCATTGGGTTCTTGTTTCCTGTGACCTAATTTGTTGGGAGCTAATTTGCTGAGAGCTGATTTGCTGAACAGAAATGATTGACAGCTCCTTTGCACAGTAACTGATCAAGTCTCTTCTGTTTCAGTTTGTTTAGCACCACCCACTTCCTCAAATTTCCTTTGTTGACTCATTCCTCCAGAGGCTTTTTGGATCTTCCAGAGTTCTGACATCAGTTTTACAGAATCAGACATGGTATGCACATACTGTATTTTCCACGTATCATAGATGGAAAAGACGCCATTTCCAAGTACAGAATCACATTCCTGTGGCTGGGTGAAGCCCTTTGTTAGACCAGAGAGGTGATGTATTTATTCCTTCCATGGTTGCTGAGGTGATGGAGAGGAAATGTCGCTGCCTTGGGCATGCCAATACATTCTTTGCTTCTGGCTGTAGCCAGTTTGCTGAAACGAGCAATGGGCAAGGCTCCCAATATGGTACAGGTCAGGGCATATGGAGAAGGTCACAACTGTATTATGGCCAAAGAGATGCAGATATGTTCACCTCCAGGGTTTTGAGTCTCCAGACCCCACAGTTATCCTGAGAGCTGAGGGAGTTACTATCTCAGCACATCCTCAGTTTGTGCTTCTCAGCCCCAGGGCTGGGGAAGCCCTGCCTGAGGCTTCTAGAGGAGTTACTATACCACTGTCCTTCAAACCTTCTCTTTCCAATCTCCCGTCTCTGAGTCTGGAAGAAGTCTCCGTGCTCCCTTTGCTTTCTAGAGGATTTCTGGCATGAACTTATTTTCCATGCAGTTCAAATCAAATTCAATCTCTTACCCATTTCAAAGCTTCCCTCTTCCCAGGTTTTAATCCCAGGGACCTGGGGTGGGGAAGGAACCAGGGCGTTCTGAGTTGGCTTCTGAGTTGGTGTTCAGGGAGGAGGTGAGGAGACGTGGGGGGTTTGCTGGTGCCTTCGATCCTTGGGATTTGTGACTTCTGTGTCCCAACGTCAGCTCTTTCTCTCATAGGGCAGCAGTGCTCCCATTCAACCTTTCTGCTGGGGTTACCTCCTTTACCCAAACTCTATTACCTTCTTTTCTTACCTGTCAACCCAAGAGAGAACTTAATCAAGCTGCCTCATGAACAGTGGAAAAGCAAGGGGCTCCCTCAAGCTCCCTACTCTTTGCCTTTACATCACAGAAGACTTCCCCATATGAGATGGAGGCACTGTCTTTGAATCCGAGGGCACAGAACACACTCTTCTCAGGCCCCTCCAGGCCCCTGGTACATCTAGAACTGTGTCTTTCTCCTACTCAAAGCCCCCTCCAGTGACTCACAGTCAATCTCACATGTCAGGAACTAGGGAAGATATTGAGGAATCTGTAGGAAGGCAGATTGCTCCCAGGACTCAAGACTCAGTGCTTTTGTTGTTTTAATTTTTAAGGATTCAAACCAAATTGTTCAGGGTAATTCCTGTGGCTCAAGGAGTAGGGTGTTCGCTCCATATACTGGAGGTGGCGGGTTCAAACCTGGCCCCGACCAAAAACTGCAAACAACAACAACAACAACTACAACAACAATAAGCAATTTGTTCAAACTATCAGCAATACTTACTGGCAGATGCAATTTTTATTCACTGAAGACCATCATTGAAGAAACTTATCTTGCGGCTGCTGACATCACTGCCGGGGTCTGTTTGGAACTCTAATTATGATGTTCCAGCGGTGTCGAAGTCAAGCAACTCTCTCCTCTCACAAAACCTTTCCCAGAGTTCATGCTGGGCTTTTTACCACTATTTGTGCCCTGGATGCTGTAGCCTGTCTTATAACACATCATCAGAGTCCCTCAAGATTCTCAAATGATTACATTTCAAATGAGAAAATTTTAATGCCTTCCAGGAAAATGTAGATGTTTTTCTTAGACATACTCAGCAAATCCCATGCAATATATTGCATGATGTGCATGAAAATGTTTGGGCGGACATTTCCTCCAAAGGCAGGCTGCCACATTCCTTACCTATGAGCACAGCTTTCTAGGTGGCATATTTCTAGGTAATGCCCAGCCTTCCGCCTCCTGGGGCCAAGTTTTCTCCCATCGACGCTCACAGCTGCAGGCAGTGAGTGATGCGGGTGGCTGCTGCGTCAAGGCCAAATTGGTGCCAGCAGCTGGTGTACTGGGGAGTGACACTCTCACCTTCTCCCTGGAGCTCCTGCAGTGGGACCATTTTGATAATGTACAGAACCAGCTACTCATTATTTACAGAGATAGGAAAAATACAATGTAAACCTCCCCTAAAACCCCAAACAATAGAAACCTCCAAAATCATGAAAGAAAAAATCTCCTAATGGTCCCTTCCCACTATCCCAGACGGGGGACAAATCCGTTCACCAAATTTTGTACAAATCCCTTCACCAAATTTTGTACTGTGAATGATGTTAGAGCAGAATGTCCTACCAGAGTCTATTAAAAGCTTTTAGAATGTCATAGAAATAGAATTTACAGTAATTTTGAGACCAGCTTCTTTCACTCTGCTTAGTGTCTTTGAGATTCATTTGAGTTGTTGCATATATCAATGTAGGTATCAATATCATGTTTTTTTCCTTTATATGGGTAATATTCCATGGCATTGAAGTGTCACAGTCTTTTTTTTTCCATTTGTACATTGAAGACATTAGTGTTAATTGCAGTTTTTGGCAATCCTGAAAAGAGCTGCTATAAACACTATTGTACAGGTTTTTGTGTCTATAAATTTTTATTTCCTTATCACCACTGATATTTGGAGCAGAGTAATTTTTTGTTGGGGGGAGGTGGAGGGGTGGAGTTTGTCCCACGCATGGTAGGGTGTTCAGCAACATTACTAGATGCTTTCTTGTCTGTGACAAAGAGAAATATTTCCAGCTGTAGCCCTGTGGTGAGAAAGTTACCTCCAGTTGAGATCCACTGCTCTACAGTAAATACCAGGGAGTGGAATTGGAGTTGCTGAGTCATATGATAAATATACATTTGATTTGATAAGAAATTGCCAGACTATTTTCCAGACTGTACCATTTTGCGTCCCCATCAAGAACGTTTGAGACTTCCAGTTGCTTTACATTCTTGCCAGCACTTAATATTATTGGTTATTTTTTCTTTTCGGTTCTAATAATAGCATAGTAATATCTCATTGTACTTTTAGTTGCGTGTCCATGATGGCCAATGACATTGAAAACTTTTTCAAGTGCTTATTTTCCAGCTTTACATCCTCTTGGAAAGTATCTGTTCAAATTCTTTGCTATTTCTAATCGGGCTGTTGGTTTTCTTATCACTGAAGCTCTTTATAAGGATCTGAGCCTCTCTTGCATAGATGATTTGCAAATATTTTGTTCTAGTGTATGACTGGTCTTTTTGTTCTCTTGACAGTGTCTTCCCAAATAGTCAAAACAATCTTGAGCAAAAGGAACAAAGCTGGAGGCATCATGCTGCCTGACTTTAAATTATACTACATGGCTATAGAAACCAAAACAGCATGTTGCTAGTATAAAAACAGACACATAGATCAATGGAACAGAAGAGAGAAACAGAAAGAAAGCCACACACTTAGAGCCAACTACTCTTTGACGAAGTCAACATGAGCATAAACTGGGAAATGACACTTTTTAGAATAAATGGTACTGGGAAGATAGGATTGCTATATGCAGAAGAATGAAACTAGACTCCTATCTTGCATCATATATAAAAATCAACTCAAAATAATAAAAGAGTTGAATGTAAGAATGATAAAAATAATAGAGGAAAACCTAGAGAAAGCTCTTCTGAACGTAGGTCTAGACAAAGAATTCATGACTAAGACCTTAAAAGCACAGGTAGCAATAATAAAAATAAATAAATGACGCCATTAAACTACAAAGCTTTTGCATAGCAAAAGAATCAATAGAGTGAACAAATAACCTGTACAAAGGGAGAAAATATTTACAAACTATACATCTGACAGGGGACTAATATCCAGAATTTAAAAGAAACTCAACAAAAATCCACATCAACCACATTAAAAAGTTGGCAGAGGACATGAAGGAACATTTTTCAAAAGAAGTCAAACAAATGACCAATAAGCATATGAAAAATGTTCATCATTAATAACCAGAGAAATGGCCAGGTGCGGTACTTCAGGCCTGTAATGCTAGCACTCTGGGAGGCTGAGGCTGGTGGACTGCTTGAGCTCATGGTTCAAAAGTGAGACCTCACCTCTATAAATAGCCAAGTGTTATATTGGGTGCCTGTAGTCCCAGCTACCAGGGAGGCTGAGACAAGAGAATCACTTGAGCCCAGGAATTTGAGGTTGCTGTGAGCTGTGATGCCTTGGCACTCTACCCAGGGTGACTACATGAGACTCTATGTCAAAACAAACAAACAAACAACAACAACAACAAAAAAAAAACCCCAGAGAAATGCAAATTTAAACACAATACCATAAGGAAATATCATTTTACATCAACCTGAATGGCTATTATAAAAAAGACATAAATAGAAAACCCAAAAACCAAAAAACAGTTGTTGGGAAGATGCAGAGAAAAGAGAAGCTTTATACACTGTTGGAGAGAATGTAAATTAGTGCAAACTCTATGGAAAACAGTATGGAGATTTCTCAAAGAACAAAAAATAGAACTACAATGTGATCCATTTATCACACTTCTGGATATCTATCAAAAGGGATAGAAATCAATGTATTAAAAAGATACTTTCGGGCAGTGTTTGTACCTCAAGGAGTAGGGCGCCGGCTCCATGTACTGGAGGTGGTGGGTTCAAACCCGGCCCAAAAAACTGCAAAGAAAAAAAAGAAACTGTAAAGAAAAAAAAAAAATACTTCCACTTGCATGTTTATTGCACCACTATTCACAATAGCAAAGATATGGAATCAACCTAAGTGTTCATCAGCTGAGGATTAGATAAAGAAAATGGTGTGCCTTTTAACGAGAGGCCAATCCCTTCCCCATTCCCTTATTACCAAGGTGTTTCTTGTCAGGTGTCTCCTACACTGTGATGACTGTTATGATAAAGTTATGAAGAGGATACTATGTGATCACAAAGAAAAGAGACGTATTCAGTTTAGGGTTTAAAGACCTCACATAAATGCTCTCTCCTGAGGTGAGCCTTGATGGACAAATGAGGTTACCTTGGTAAATACATAGAAGAAGAATTTCTATGACACAAAGTAGCCTGTGGAAACCTACTCTCTCTCTCCCAGATGAGAGAGAATGTGACGGGTTTAGGAAATACAGGTAGTTTATTCATTTTATTAATTAATGGAATTAATTAGTTCAATCTGTCAGCTAGTCACAATTGAGCAACTAGTATATACCAGGTAATGCTGAAGACATGAATATGAATGAAAACAGACACAGAATGACCAAGATAAAGTCATAGGGAATGAATTTACCCTGGAGCAACTAATTAACTGGACAAAATATATAAAACATTATTTTTCCAGATACTGGAAATGAGGCAGGAAAGAATAGTGATCCCTGAGCAAATGAAGAAAGGACTTCCCCAGATTAATTCTTAAAGAGTTTCCAAACTCTAATGAAGGAATAAAGTGTGACTCAAACAGAGCCCAGTAACCACCCTATTTATTTATTTATTTATTTATTAGGGGCTGTTGTACTTTTTTAAAATTAAATCATAGCTGTGTACATTAGTGCAATCCTGGGGTACAGTGTGCGGGATTCATATACAATCTGAAATATTTTCATCCAACTGTTCGACATAACCTTCATGGGATTCTCTCGTTTATTGTGTGAAACCATTTGTGTTCTGCATTTAGTAGGTTTCACCTGTCCCTTCTAAGATGCACCGTAAGTGTGATCCCACCATTTACTCTCTCTCCACACACCCTCCCCCTTCCCTTCCCTCCCTTACCCTTTTCCCCATATTCTTGTGTTATAATTGGGTTATAGCCTTCATATGAAAGCTATAAATTAGCTTCATAGTAGGGCTGTGTACATTGGATACTTTTTCTTCTTTAACCGCCCTATTTAAGAAGAAGAATGTGAAAGTCTAAGGAAGCCACAGCTGGAGTTCCTCCGAGGCCGAGTGAGCAGCAAAGACACTTGCAAGGTCCTTTCAAGTCTTCAGCTGAGAGCTGACCAGCACATGCATAGGACAAAACTACTGGTTGCTGGGGAGAGAACCACCTGAAATGAGCAGGGGGACAAAACCCAGGGCTTCCCCAGGGGCAGGAATAGTTTTTATTCCCACCAGCCAGAGAAGAAAACTTCCTAGTTCGAAGGCATCAGTTAAGATACTCCGAACAGTATTGTCTACTGTCTTGGTGGCATGAAAAAAATACACCCTAGACTAAAGGCTGCTCTGTTTCTGCCTAAAAATGCTTACAGGAAATTTTGAATGGGGGAAAAGAAACTGTTTCCAAGTCGCTCAACTGTCTCTAAGTAACTTAACTACAAACAATGCTTCTATCTTTAAAAAAAAAAAAAAAGAAGATGAAGAGCAAATTAAATGTAAAGCAAGCATAAGAAAGAAAATAATACAGATCAGAGTGGGAATAAATGAAAAAACATTTCATTTGTAGAAAAAAATTTAGAAAAATCTATAAAACAAAAAATCTGTTTCTTTGAATGGATCAGTAAAAGAGAGAAGACACAAACTGAAAGAATATTGGTAATGAGAGGGGTGACACCACAACAGCTCTTTTTTTCTTGTAGAGACAGAGTCTTACTTTATCGCCCTGGGTAGAGTGCCGTGGCGTCACACTGCTCACAGCAACCTCCAGCTCTTGGGCTTAAGCGATTCTCTTGCCTCAGCCTCCCTAGTAGCTGGGACTACAGGCGCCCGCCACAGCACCCGG
>CAUYON010008724.1:0-40832 GCA_963573935.1 Arctocebus calabarensis
TTCTAATGATTTCTCAAACCCTGCAGGGTGGAGAGCTTAAATCCTCCTCAGCCTGCTTGAAGACACTTTAAATTGGTAACTTGGGCTAAGCAAAAGCTTTCCCAGGAAAGCGCTGTGGCTGGGATCACTCCTTAATTGGCTATGCTCTTACGAAGTGTGCCTATACTGGTCTCACCCTATGCCCCTGAGGGCTAAGGCTGCAAGGCGTCTCAGTCCCCGCCTTTAGGCTGCTCAGTCACTAGATTACTCGCTCCCGCCCAATGCCTGTTTTGCGACTCTGAGGGTGGAGCTTCCCAGGGCAGTTCTCCCACAATGGCTCCACACAGCCCCCACCAAATACTGGCAGGTCCGTTTGGCTTGGTGGCCCAGTCTGGGGCCCCAGGCAACACTCAAAAAACCCCACACTCCTGCCGAGGTTCTCCCAAGGCAGTTCAACCAAGTGCCAAGTCCAAAAGAAACCCGAAGGGCTTACAGGCAAGGCCCTTCCAGCCTGCAGTCCCACTGCTGCCCCACCCACAGCCGCCGACAGGATCAGACCAAATGAACAGACGCAACCACTTGCCCAATCTCCGTGGCTTTAGCCTTCCTCAGGGTGTCCAGAAGCCTCACGCTGTCTCCCTGTGTCCCCAAAGGGAAGTTTTTGGGCAGATCCCGCCTGGCAGAGATGCCTGAAGTCCTCTCTCCCCAGTCTCACTGTGCCCAGCCGCAAGGAAGCTGTTACTCGTCCGCCAGCACTTTTGACTTTCATTCAGTATGTTGCAGGGAAGATGGACACAGAACAAAAATAATCTCAATTTTGTTAATTTCTACATTTTGAAATTTAGCATTTTGAATTTATTGGTTTTGTAAAGCACCTATTCAGGGAAGAATTGTAGCCTGTCATATAGGGCTATTTCTCTGCACAGTTTGGGGAACAGAAGATGAGGAAACAGTATATCAAAATCTGAGTAATAATCACTTATATTGAGATTACACTTTATTCCTGTTGTACGCATGTATTATAGAGTGCAGTGTTTGCCAAAAGTTGCCATCGTTATTTAAAGGGAAAATTACATGCCAAGAAGAAAGAGTCTTTTCTATGAAACATCCTTGTGGTTGTGATGCTATTTTCTTTTTAATAGCCCAGGGAGAGAGAAAAGGCGGCAATGTGTGATTGCAGCATCAATACTTGTAACAAGGTATTTCTGTTGTCCACGAGGGGGCAGCAGCCCGTCAGTAACGTGAGAGAGCCAGTGCTGAATGAAGGTCAAGTTCAAAGCAGCCTCGGCCGCCAGTCTGACTGACAATTCTCACAGGCTGGCTGTGCTTTCTTTCGCCAGATTTCTTCTGTGACTTTGTTTCTTTTCTTTTCTTTTTGGGAGAGCTCAGCAACGAATCACTATTTTATTAGATGTGAACCTTTTTGTTCTGCAACGGCCTGCTTGTGCTCGACTCAACAGACTTGACAACGGGTAGGAGCACCAAATGACGGTTCAGTCCAAGCCACGGAGGGGGACTTGGCTGGAGGTGGAGGACACGAACGCATTTTGGAGCAAAGAATTTGTTTCCTTCCTATAACACAAATTTATCTTTTGAAAGGGAATTTTTGGAGATTGAAGTTCTGACAAAATGAGGATGCCACCAGTATTTTGTAAAATTAAGTTAATTCAGAGCTTTAAAGTCATTTATTTATTTACTTTTCTATTTTTTTGCTTGAAAACCATATTGGAGACTACACTAGTCTTCTTTTTGTGAGAAGAGAAAACTGTTCTGGAAGCAGTCAGTAAAAATGAAGGATTTAAAATTGTACTTCATTTTCCACCAAATTTTTAAAACTAAATTGTTCAATGATTTTGACTATAGTATATTGAATGCATTTAATTCTAATAGGCTTCCTTCTCCAAATGTTTCAAATTATGAAACAATTCTGTCATTGTATTCATCACTGGGATCTGGCACTAGCCTTCTCTCTCCGTTTCTTTGCTTAAATGATGCAATTTCTGGATGAGTAATGACAGGCATGTTTGATATAAGTACATGTTTGTAATGCTAGAGTCATCTTTAGAAAGTTCAGGAGTCTCTGTTCAAATCACATTCTTTTTTTTTTTTTCTTTCTTTTTAGCAGAGATGGAGTCTTGCTTTCGCTCAGGCTGGTCTCGAACTCTTGAGCTTAAGCAATCCTCCTGCCTCAGCCTCCCAGGGTGCTGGGATTACAGGTGTGAGCCACTGCCCTTGGCCTCAGCTAATATTCTTGATCACACGTACATACCACTTTTAAAATCTTAGTTTTATTGCTGGTCTATATTTTTATTGCTATTATTTCTATTTTCTTCATTTTTTACTTGTATATTGATTAATTCCTCCCATTTTTAAGAAAATAGACTTTATTTTCCTAGAGCAGTTTTTGCTTCACCACAAAACTGAGCAGAAAGAACAGAATTCCCTTGTGCCCTCTGCTACCACACATTCAAGATTATCAAGTTCCATAGTTTGCATGGGGCTCACTCTTGGTGCTATACATTCTATGGGCTTTTACAAGGGTTTGATGACATCTATCTAATACTGTAGCATCTTATAGAATAGTTTTACTGCTCTAAAATTCTCTGCGCCTCTTCTCCCCTTAACTCTTGGCAGCCAATGCTATTTTTACTGTATCCATAGTTTTGCCTTTTCCAGAACGTTATATAAGTTGAAATCATTACCATGTGTAGCCTTTTCAGATCGGCTTCTTCCACTGAGTAATATGCATTTACATTTCCTCAGTGTCTTTTCATGGCTTGGTAGCTCATTTCTTTTTAGCACTGAATCATATTCCATTCTCTGGCTGCACCGCAGTTTACTTATCCACTCATCTATTACACTAAAGGATATCCTGATTGCTTCCAGGTTTTGACAGTCATGAATAAAGCTGCTATCAAGATTTGTGTGCAGGTTTTTGCATGGGTATATATTTTTCAATTCATTTGGGAGAATACTACAAATTGCCAAACTGTTTTTCAAAGTGGCTTTTTGCATTCCTATCAGCAATGAATGAGATTCCTGTTATTTCACGTCCTCCTCAGCTTGTGATGGTCACAGTGTTCTGGATTTTGACTATTCTAATACATGTGTACTGGTAGAGCATTGTTTTTGTTTTTTTTGAGACAGAGTCCCACTATGTTGCAGCTCACAGCAACCTCCAATTCCTGGGCTTGAGCAATTCTCTTGCCTCAGCTCCCAAGTAGCTGGGACTACAGGCACTTGACACAATGCTTAGTTATTTTTTGTTGCAGTTGTCATTTTTGTTTAGCTGGCCCAGACGGGGTTCGAACCCTCCAGTCTCGGTGTATGTGGCTGGTGCTGTAACCACTGTGCTATGGGCTCCAAGCCATAGATCATCGTTTTAATGTGCACTTCTCTGAGGACTGAGGATGTTGAGCATCTTTTTTCATATGTTTATTTACATTTTTATATCTTCTTTCGTGAGCCATCTGTTAAAGTCTTTGACCCATTTTTTACTTGGGTTATCTGTCTTCTTATTGTTAAGTTTTAAAGTTCTTTGTATATTTGTGATAATAATCTTTTACCTGATATGTCTTTTGTAAATATTTTCTCCTAGTGTTTTTATTCTCTTGACCAAGTATTTTGCAGAGGAGAAAATTTTAATTTTATTTAAGTCCAGCTTATTAATTTTTTCCCCATGGATTATGCCTTGGGTGTCATATCTAAAAGTCATTGCGATACCCAAGGTTACTAGATTTTCTCCTATGTTATCTTCTAGGGGATATAGTTTTGCATTTGACATGCAGGTCTATAGTGCATTTTCAGTTTACTTTTGTTAGGGGTGTTAGGTCTCTGTCTAGATTTCTTATATATTTTTTTGTATGTAGACCTCCAATTGTCTCAGCTAAACTTGTTCCATTGTGTTGCCTTTGTCCACTGTCAAAGATCAGTTGGCTACATTTATGTAGGTTTTTAATTTCTGGGGTATCTGTTCTGTTCCATTGATGTATTTGTCTATTTTTACCACAGTTTTAATAACTATTACTTTATAGTAAGAGAGTGTGAGATAGTGGCTGTCCTCTGACTTTGTTCTTCTCCTTCAACATTCAGTAGGCTATTCTGGGTCTTTTTTTTTTGCCTCTCTATATAAACTTTAGAATCAGTTTATGAATATCCACAATATAATGCAGTGATTTTGAATGGAATTGTACTGGGTCTCTATATCAGATTAGAAAGAATGGCCATCTTGACAATATTGATTTTTTTGTATCCATGAACATGGAATATCTCTCCATTTATTTGCTGCTTTAATTTCTTTCAGCAGGGGCTTATAGTTTTTCTCATATAGACATTATATATATTTTGTTAGATTTATACCTAAGCATTTTCATCTTGGGGGTTTGTTAATGTAAATGATAATGTGTTTTTAATTTCAAGTCATTGTTCATTGCTGGGATAAAGGAAGTGATTGACATTTTTATGTTAACCTTGTATCCTGCAACCTTGCTATAATCTCTTACTAATAGGGGTGAGTTTTTTGTCAATTCTTTGAGATTTTCTACAGAGACAATCATGTCATTTGAGAACAAATGAAGTTTTATTTCTTCTTACCCAATCACATTCTATTTCTTTTTCTGGTCTTACTGCCTTAGCCAGCATTTTCATTATGACGTTGGAAGGAAGGATGAAAGATAGACTTGTATTGTCTCTGATCTTAGTGAGAAAGCTTCTATTTTTTGCCATTGAGTCTGACATTAGTTGTAGGATTTGGGATACTTTTTCTTTTCTGAGACAGTCTCACTATGTTGCCCTCGGTAGACTGCTGTGGTGTCACAGCTCACAGAAACCCCGAACTCTTGGGTTTCACTGATTCTCTTGCTTTAGCCTCCCAAGTAGCTGGCACTACAGGCACCTGCCACAATGCCTGACTATTTTTTGTCGTTGATGTTTTTGTCATTGTTGCTTAGTATGCCTGGGGCTCGGTTCGAACCCGCCAGCCTGGGTATATGTGGCTGGTGCCCTAACCAGTGAGTTATGGGCATGGAGCCTTGGTAGATTTTTTTTTAATTGAGTGGAGGAAGTTTTTTTTCTATTTCTAGTTTGCTGAGAGGTTTATCATAAATGTGTGCTGGATTTTATCAGATACTTTTTCTGCATCTATCAAATTGTAATTTTTCTTCTTTAGCCTACTGATATGATGGATTACATTAATGGATTTTTGAATGTCAAAAATACCTTTCATACCTCAGATAAATACCATGTTGTATAATCTTTTTATAGTCCTGGTGTGACTTGGACCTATAATCCTAGAACTTTGGGAGACTGAGGTAGGAAGATTGCTTGAGGCCAGGAGTTTGCAACCAGCCTGAGTAAGAGTGAGACCCCATCTCTACAAAAAATAGAAAAGTTAGTCAGGTGGGAAAGCATGCACCTGTAATCTCAGCTACTCCAGAGGCTGAGGCAAGAGGATTATTTGAGCTCAGGACTTTGACGTTGCAGTGAGCTGTGATAACACTGCTGTACTGTAGCCTGGGCAACAGAGCAAAATTCTGGTTCAAAACAACAAAAATATCTTTTCATACATTTTTTTTTTTTTTTTAGTAAATGCATCTATATTCATTAGAGATATGAATCTGTCATTTCCTTTTCTTGTAATGACTCCGTCTAGTTTTTATATGAAGGTAATGTTGGCCTCATAGAATAAGTTCTATTTTTTGAAAGAGATTGTAGAAAGTTGGTGCAATTTTTTTTAAATGTTTGGTAGAATATACCAGTGAACCCATATAGGTCTGGTGCTTTCTGTTTTGGAAGGTTATTATGGATTCAGTGTCTTTCTCTAATAGATACAGTCCTGGTCAGATTGTCAATTTTTTGTGTGTGTTAGGTTTTTGTTAGATTGTGGAATTTCAAGGATTTGGTCCATTTATTTAAAGTTATCATTTACTTGCAAATATACACATATGCATGTATAAGCATAAAGTAATTTTTGCTATTGTTGCTTTGAACAGTTATATCAATTAAGAATAAGACAAACGAAAGTTTTGATTATGCCTATGTCATTCGTTGACCTTTTTCTCATCCTTTTTTTTTTTTTTTTGAGACAGAGTCTCACTTAGTTGCCTCCTGGTAGAGTGCCATAGTGTCATAACTCATAGCAACCTCAGACTCTGGGGCTCAAGGGATTCTCTTGCCTCAGTCTCCTGAGTAGCTGGGACTACAGATAACCACCACAATGGAGACTGGGTCTCAGTATGGCTCAGGCTGGTCTCGAAATCATGAGCTCACCCACCTCGGCCTCCACAGTGCTAGGATTATAGGCATGAGCCACTGCACTGGCCCTCATCCTTTCTTTATGTCGATCTGAGTTTCTGAACTATGTCAGTTTCCTTCTCTCTGAAGAACTTGTTTTTAACATTTCTTGGAAGGCAAGCCTACCAGCAACAAATTCTCTCATTTTTGTTCATTTGAGAAAGTCTACTTCTCCTTCATTGTTGAATAATTATTATGGTACAGAATTCTAGGTTGGTGATTTCTTTCTCTCAATACTTTAAAATTTTCACTTTATTGTTGCTTGCCTAGTTGCTAAAGGCATGTCCCATGCAATTCTTATTTTTGCTCCTTTATAGGTAAAACTTTTTCCTTGCCTTCTTTAAGTATTTTTTTTTCTTTCCCTCTGATTTTCCTTATTTTGGATAGGATATGCTTGTGTGTAGGGTGTATGGGGGTTGGGGGTTGGGGCATTTATCCTGCTGGGGTATTCTTTGAGCTTCCTGGATATGAGGTTGGTTCTTAGCTGGTAGTTCTTTGGTGTGTGTTTGTATTTGTGAGGGGGGATTACCATTTCAATACTTTTAGGTGAATGGTATTCCCTCAGCAGGTTGAAAATTCTTGGTTTCCTGGCAGTGAATGTGGGTCCCAAGGTTATGCAGGGAGAGACAAAGAGGACATTCATGTAGGGGTGCTTTCTTCTAGGGGCAGGGGGGTTGCTTTGTCTTGTGGTTCAGGTTCCCATCCTTCTTATCAGCTAGAATTCATGTGTGATGCTACCCCATTTCTGTGGGGCTCAGTGCTTTTCGACTCTTTCACATCAGGATTCATAATTTGTTGAGAAGAATGTTCTTTCTATCTATCTATCTATCTATCTATCTATCTATCTATCTATCTATCTATCTATCTATCTATCTATGTTTCCTTGTGGTCTCCTAGTTAGTAATCATAGAAACATGTACTTTGAGAAGGGATGAAGGAATGGAGTTATAAATCAGTCACTTCTCACTTGGGGTGGGGGACATAGTTGTTTCCTGTTGTTGCTGAACAAATTACCATAATCTTAGGGGGTTAAAACAACATAGATTTATTATCTCACAGTGCTGGAGAGCAAGAAGTCCTGAAATCAAGGTGTTGACAGGGCCGCATTCCTTCTGGAGGCTCTGGGGGAGAATCCCTTTCGTTGGCTTTTCTGACTTCTAGAGGCTGCCCACTTTCCCTGGGGAAGGCCTCTTCCTCCACGTTCAATGCCTGCAGCTCCGCTTTCCCATCTCTCTTTCTCTGACCTCTGCCTCTGACCTCTGTCCTCTCATCTGCCCTTTCCGCATAAGGACCTTCTGATTACATTGGCCCCACCCAAATAATGTAGGATAATTTCTTCATCTCAAGATCCTTAACAATTAATAAGTAAATTCTGCAAAGTCCCTTTTGCCATATAAGGTAACATCATCATTGGTTCTGGGCTTAGGATGTGGACTTTTGGGGAGGCCATTATTCTGCTCAGGTGAGGAGTTTGTGAGGCACAACAGAGGCTGGTTTCGGGAGCAGTGGGGAGGACCTAGCCTATGTCAGGGCATAGTCTCTATTTGTCCCTTCCCTGTTGCTTTCTCTCTTCCCCCACCTGCACACGCTCACCCTGCCAACTCTGACTGGTCATTTGTTTTCTTTCCACCTTGGTCCTTACCTTGTTCAATCCTGAGCCTCCAGGCTAGTATCTCTTCCAGGATGCAGAAGCTATACCCCTCAATTAACACAACTCAAAGGATTGTTAATGTTTATAGAAACTATTGTAATAAAGGGTATAAAAAGGAGGTAGGGGGTCTTTATGGAATCTGTACAGCCTGTAAAAATCCAATTTATGTACCACAAATGACTACATATGTTATACAATAGAAAATACCTCTACTAAATCCTAAAATGAGTATGTGTTGGGCCTGCATCTAATCTAGGGTCGTCTCTTTAGATTGTGATGTGAGATGCTCTTTTGAGGTCTTTGATGAGAACCACATGGCAGAGCTTTGCTGCATAGGTGGAGAATGGGGTAGTCCTGTGCAGTACAGTGCACCCTGGCTGGTTTCATGCCTGTGGATGGCCTGTTTCCCTGTGTATATGGGGTCTGACAATTAAGTTCACAAACTGATCCTAGAAAAAGTGCTACATACCTCACTGCTAAATATCACTATGATCACTTTTTAAGTACTCCTTTTGGGAAGTTATGTGCTGATACCAGAACCTAGTTCACCCTTCAAAGAAATTTTGGAATTAGTTTTCTGGAATGGCCGTCAGAGCTGTTGTCTTATTACCCCCAATTTCCTGAGTGTCATCAAAATATCTTTCTTTCACAAAAGAGGTTAAGCAATTATGAATTGGGCTGCAATAAACATTCGGGTACAATACTAATGCTTTATAAGTTTTTCCTAAATAAATTTAAATGCAGTTACAAGGTTCAATAATTCTTTTAAATAGACTTCAAAAATAAATCAGGATATAAATGGAAGAAACAGATTCTAGTACACATACAAGTTTCACATATGATAAGAAGAAGCATCACAATCTGAAAGAAGTTATGGAATATTCTATGCATTGTACAGTTAAATAAGTTATCTATGGAGTAAATATGATGATAAGCCTTGAGCTTACAACAAATTGCAATGAATTAAATAGTTAAATGGAAATAGTGAAACTTAGAAGAATGCATAATTAAATATTGAACACATTTCTGAGTGAAATGTACTGCTTTTGCCAAACATTTTTTTTCTTTTTTTTATTAAGTCATTTGCATATAGATCATGAATACATTTATGCCATTATGGGATTCAATGTGCTGATTATTTGTAATAATTGGGGTGCTCACATCCTACTAATCAACATGGCCTTCACCTCATTTACCCAATTACAGAGTTAAGATATTTGTGTTCTATACCTGATAGATCCAACTTGTACTTGCAATATGCTCCATAGGTGTGGTCCCCCTACTAACCCTCCCTCTTTCAACCCACCCCCCTCCCTTCTCCTCTCTCTCCCCTTCCCTTTTTCATCCTAGGCTATAGCTGTGTTTCATTGTTCGTTGCAGTTCAATTCATAATTGCCACGTCCTGGAAGAAGCCCAAATGCCCATCAACCCATGAATAGATTAATAAATTGTGGTATATGTATACCATGGAATACTATGCAGCATTAAAAAATGGAGACTTTACCTCTTTTGTGTTTACATGGATGGAGCTGAAAAATATTCTTCTTAGTAAAGTATCTCAGGAATGGAAAAAAACAGCCAAACATTTTTTTAATCAATGTAAATCTTTATAATTTCCAAATAGTAAAAATTGAAATTAAGGTGTTTTAATAAGAAAATCATTCTAACAATTAGGAGAGCTAATAAATTTATATCTATAATGTTAACATACTTTTGCAGATCAAAAGAAGAAGTGATAACTTTAGGAAATTAGAAAAGTGCTTGCATTAATGAGAAATTTGGGTTGCATATTACAGAAAGACTCAATCTACATAAGTACAAACTAAACAATTGCTTACTAAATCTTGCTATTGGAAAAAAATTTGCATTGTATTTCTGAATACAAGACATTTATAAAAATGTTTTCTTTCTCTCCCTCTTTTCTTCTTCTTGGCTTCATTCTCAGATATGCTTCTTCAACACGGCATTATGATGTCAGCAAAATGGTTATGGGTTCGCCTGAGCCTCTATTGTTTTTAGAGTTTCTGTTAACAGAACAGGGGGACCATACCTTTTCAGCATCCATATATCAATTATTATACAAGATCCTGACTACACCAACTGAGAACACACGGTTATTTGATAGGAGAGGGGTTGAGAGTGGGAGTGGCAAGGTTGACTGGAACTAAATGGCATACTACTGTAGATTAAGAGACAAGATATTCCTCAAAGAAAAGTTGGCTACACAGATGAAATCTCTGTGTTCCTGGAAGTATAAAATGAACAATTCATCAATAATCTACACATGGTTAATAAACATGAAAAAAAAACACATTTTATAAAATAAAGCATAAACTTAAGACAACAAGAATGAACCAAGTTTAGTTTTTACAATGGAAAAGAAATGGATACAGTGTGTCCCAGCAAGGGGCTGGAAATTTGTAAGACTGAGGAATATTGATTTTCAAAAGGTTAATGAGTATTAAAAATGTTCATAAATCTCTGATTTATGTCAAGAATCTCTTCTAGGAATACAATACATGTTATGTTTATTATGCTTTATCTATAATAGTATAAAACTAAAAATCAATGAAAATGTCATAAATATGGAAGAAAGACATAATGAATGATTATATATATATACACACACATTGATATGCAGCTATTTAAATTTTTTCACAAATTTTTAATAATTCACTATTATATAAATAAACTACGAAGTTCAATGTTAACACTTTTTCTCTGAATTTATTTTATTTTACTATTTTTTTCTTTGAGACAGAATCTCACTATGTCACCCTCTCTAGAGTGCAGTGGCATCACAGCTCACAGCAATCTCAAACTCTTGGGCTTAAGTGATTCTCTTGCCTCAGGCTCCCATGTAGCTGGGACTACAGGCAACTGCCACATTGCCCGGCTATTTTTTGTTGCAGTCATCATTGTTGTTTAGCTGGCCAGGGTGGTTCAAACCCGCCAGCCTCGGCATATGTGGATCATGCCATAACCACTGTGCTATGGGCATCAAGCCATTATTTTTTCTTTTTTTTTTTTTTACAGATTGATGTTCCAAGCTTATTTATAATAAAATAAAATGCTGTGATCATAAAAAATAAGTTGTTTTCTTTTTTGATTTTTCAATTTTGTGAATTTCTCTTGCTACCAATAAACAGAAAGTTCTGTTTGAAAATAAAGTGCATTTTACAACATATATAATACATGTACAGCAGTTGAGTTCTGCCAGTTAATAAAGTTGTTACATTAACAGTTCAAAAACTTTTTCAGAAATGATATAATAATCAACTATGTTTTCCACAAAACGCTTACATATTAAAGCAGAAAGGAGAAGTAAATATGGATAGCCTGATTCTATAATTAATGTAACACAATGAAAGGACACAGAAAAATATGAAGGGAAACAATATGCTTCAAATGCTATTTTTGAAGAATTAAATTATTTTTCACTTAATCAATATTTTCCTTTGGCAGTGTAATGTTGCCATATGCAAATTTTCTATTAAAGAATGTAACAAGCAATTTACTAATGCAATACATATAGCTAATGAACATCTGAAAAAAGCATTCAAATTCACGTTAAAGCAACAATGATATATCATTGTTTCATTTTCATATTGTAAGTATGTTATTCCAGTAATGACTTTTACCAGATTGTAACATTTTTCTGTGTTGGCCATGCAATTATTTTCTCCAGTTGCAGGCAAGAGATACAAATGAATAAAAATAGAAATGTTGGGTCTATAAATCCTCTGAGCCCAGAGGGACCCACGCTTTTGAACCATCATTGAAAATCTTAACACGTCTCGTCTAATAATACTTGTAAACTCAAAATAGGTAAAACAGCACAATTGTGTTTAAAAGAGCTGTAAGCATTTCTATTGCAATGGCAGATCATCTTCCTTTAAAAATCAAAATCATAAACAGGAACCAACACCAGAAAAGGAGGGGAAGCTATGTTACATTAGCAAAGGAAACAACAAGACCATTACCTGATCGCTGATAGGCGCTATGCGGCCGTATTGAGAACTAAAGCCAACCGGAGGGCCACGTCGGCCCTGGGGAAGAGCGAGGCAACCCCACGTGTGTATGCGCAAATGTGTTTCTCCATCAGTACTCATCTCCAACTTTCCCTAACAACTATTTCATTTAGAAAAAAAAAAAAGAACACAGGGAAACAATTCGCCATTTCAGAACTCCAAATTAAATCGTGCCCCTATAGATAGCTTTTCTCCAAAGCAATTGCTTCAGGGATTGGGGTGCGTAATTTGAGCATAGCTAACGCGTTGTACTTCTCTCACGCCTTGGCATCACAGGATAACTTAAGGAAAAATCCCAGGAGGCCTTTTGTATAGTCTGTGTTCATTTTTAGCGAGTAAATGTCCTCTTAATGTTTTCTGGGCTGTTTCTTTTTTGCTTGCCAAATGATTTCATGTGGAATAATCTCCTGTGGAACTGTTAAAATCATAAATAATCTATAGATACATCGGGAACGTCCCTGTAGGTAGCTGGAGATAGGGCAATCACTCATCCCAATCTTTTTGCTCTCCTTCCATGAATTTCCTCGCATCTGTTTTAAAGGCTGATTACATCGCTCAGCGAGGCTGTCTGGGTCTGACTGATAAAGGGTTAGTTAGCAGAGAGAAAATCCTCACAGTCTCCGTGGCTCTTCATTAAAAAAAATTCTCTTTTTGTATTTGGTGGTAGGAGAAGGGTCAGAAACTTTCACAGGATCAGAAAGCAAAATTATTTTCGAAGTCATTGTATTTATCTATAAGTAAAGGAATGCCTTGTCCTCCAAGATAAATTTTAATTCACCAGGGAATACTTATTTGGGTGTCACTTAAAATGTCACTTTTTTTGCTATAATGTAAATGGGTTTTAAAGAAGTTCACATACATTTATAGATGATATTGTTAAAGATTTTATTTTATTTTAGAGACAGGGTCTCATTCTGTTACCCAGGTTAGAAAGCCATGGTGTCAGCCTAGCTCACAGCAACCTCAAACTCCTGGATTCCAATGATCCTCCTACCCCAGCCTCCCAAGTAGGCTGGGGGTACAGGTGTCATCATCTCCAGCTGATTTTTCTATTTTCAGTAGAGACAGGAGTCTTACTCTTGCTCAGGTTGGTCTCCACCTCCTGAGTTCAAGTGATCCTCTCATTTTGGCCTCCCAGATTGCTAGGATTACAGAGTGGCATGAGCCACTGCACCTGACCCATTGTTAAAAAATTTTAAGAGACAACACTAGGAAGTTTGACACAAGGGAAATTTGGGGTTGCTCCTATGAAGTTTGACACAGGGGAAATTTGGAGTTGCTCCTATCTTAAGTGTTTTAAGACCATGCCCTCGTGGAGACAGCAAAATCTCCCCAGAGTAGTTTAATTCAGAAGGCTGTAACAGTGTCCCAGGTGGCATTATCACTCTGTCATTTCTAAAATAGAACCTAGACCTAGACTGTCATCTGCACCCATCTTGACAGTCCTTGCAAAGAGAGAATAAGAAGCCCTCGTAGTCTTCCCAGATATTTAAGATCCTAGCAATAGCATTTTGCCCAAGTGGTTCCCTGAACGTGCACTGTCAGCCAGGAACATTTAGTGTTCCCAGTATTACTCATGCTGAACAGTCTGGCTTTGCAGTTCTCCATCCCCTTCAACTGTTCATGGCCAAAGGAGCTTTTCTGCCAAATTATAAATGAGGCTATATTTCTCTCTGTGGACTCCTGGCCTTTTCCTATCAGTTATGGTCTCCTGACCACACAGCTTATTTTTGGAAGTTTAAATCTTGATTTAAAAATCTAATTAGGTTTTCCTTGTCCCAACATGCTGGTGTGGGTCCCCTCTACCAAAATGTACTTTCCAAGTTCTAATTCCTCATGTGTCCTGGTTGCTAGTGATTATGAATGAAAATAAAATTGAAATATGGTAGAATTCTTGAAAATTTCATAAATGAATATTAATGTATATCTCACTGAGGAATATGATCAATTAAGAAAGAAGGAAATATTTGAAAACATATTTTTATATCGAATAATATGAGAGAGAACTTCTGTCCATAAGAGAGGTAAAAGCAGAAGTGAGGTTTCAAATAAATGGGGTTCCAAAGTTCCACTAAAAAAACCCACTGCAGTAAGAAACACATAAAGCCATGTTTAGATTTGACTATCTGCTCTACTGTATGCTCGAGGTCTGTGGTCACAAACTCCAATGTCTATAAGGAACAAGAATTTAATGTAAAGAAATGAACCCCTCTGCACAGAAGACTGTGCATGGGAACAGCCTCTAATGGTATTCATCAGCTACAGGTGTGGTGAGACATTTTGGAGCATGGGGCTAGGTGTGAGCTACCTTTATAGAAAAAAAGACAAACAGAACATGCAGATTTTTTCATGTGATATATTCTGATTTTTAAAGGCTTAGAAAATCATTAATTTTAAATATGGTAATATTAAACAAAAAAAAAATTCACATGAAAGCCAGATCTAGTCCTCTGCACATTGATTTGCAATTCTGCTAAATTACTACAATTTTAGATTTCAAAGCCTTGCATTTTAATATCATCTTATCCTCACAAAATATTTTTTGTATATGTATTATGACCCTGACAATATGACTATATCTCACCACTACCATAACTCACACCCTATTGTAACCTCCCTGTCTTGCCTGACTCAGCCAACACCTCTTACCTGATCCTGAATCCTGCTTCCATTCTTGCTCTTCCTAATTCATCCTCCACATAGCAGACTATGGTCTAGGATGGATTAGCAGTTTCCAAAAGGCAGACTATATCTTGCCTTCCTTTACACAAACCCCTCCAGGGGCCAACCATCACAAGTAGAATAAAATCCAAACACTTTGACATGATGAGTACCTCTTCAGGAACTGGCCCTAGTCCCTTTTTAGAACTTTACCTCCTGCCACCTTTCGCTTGATCTCTTGGCACATTCTGGCCTTCCTGCTGGTCCTTGAATGGGTCTTGCTTATTCTTCTTTTGGACTTTTGCTTTATATGTTCCCCTTGTGTGAATTGCACATCCTTAAAATGTGGCTGACTTCAATATTCAAGTGAACTATTGCCTTATCTCCTGTCTAAAATAAACAAATTTATTCATATAATATAGTAGTACTATTTTATTAATATATGTCTCTATTTACTTTCTATCTCTTTCAACAGATCATAAGCACTAACAGGACAGGAATTTTATTTATTTATCACTGTATCTACAATATCTAGAACACTATGGCAAGCTCTTACCATAGCCCAGTGGCACTACCTTAACTCACATGTTCACTGTTTATTATCTGGACCTGTCATAAGTCTTCTACCGTCATCATTCTACACATGCTCAATGACTAAACTTCCTAAAGCACCAGCCAGCCATGTCATTACATATTCAGAATATCTATGTTAATTCTCCGATGCTCTTAGGAGAAGTTCCTCTTCTGTGTGTCTATATATTCTTTGGGTGTTAAGTCTGTTGTAGAACTTGTTACACTGTTTCTAATAACCTACCTCCATGTTTGTCTACTTCACTAGGCAATTAATATCTAGAGGTTTCATATTCAATGAATATAATGGTTTACATTCCTATAGCTCTTCAAAATGTATGGATGTAGGTGGCACCTGTAGCTCAGTGGGTAGGGCGCCAGCCACATACACCAAGACTGGTGGGTTCGAACCCGGTCCAGGCCAGCTAAACAATGACAACTGTAACAAAAATAAAGTAGCTGGGCACTGTGGCAGGTGCCTGTAATCCCAGCTTCTTGGGAGGCTGAGGCAGGAAAATCGCTTATGCCCAAGAGTTTGAGATTGCTCTGAACTATGATGCCATAGCACTCTACCCAGGGCCACAGCTTGAGACTCTGATTCAAAAAAAAAATAACAAAACAACAACAACAAAAAAAAAAATTATAAAGGTACTCACATTTTATTTAGGAGTAAGAGAACACTGGGACTGAGAGAAACTAAATGATGTCTAAAATCACACAACTTGAATGAAACTTTGCTTTAAAGCAGCTCTTCAGATTTCAAGATTGTTCTACTCTTCCTGGTACAACAAAAATCCATTCCAAACAAAGAAAGTTCAAACCCTTATTTTGGCACTTAAGTACCTTAACAATGTGAATTTAATCTATGTTAAATCTATTTAACATACTTAATGTTTTTAACATCCTTACTAAATCTATTACCACCATTTCCCTTAAATACTCTGAAAATTAGTCACCTAATAAAAAAAAATCATTAAATCATTCGCACTACAGATCTCTTACTTTCTTCTTCTCAGTCTTTCCCCCCATTTTTTCCTATAACTATAATGCTTCTCCTTCCCTTCTTCTGTGTCTTAATCCTGTCTTCTTTTTTTTGTTCAAAGTTCAATAACTTTTCCGATATCATAACCAATATTCATTGCAAAATGCTATCATATTTAACCCTACAGTTTCTTAAGAAAGCATTTGATTTAAAAATTATATGTGTTATTAAAGTAAACACACACCAAGTTCTGTGTACATAGAAGATACTGCTTATGACTGCACAATACATGTATTTAGGGAGTGATGTATTCAATTAAACTGTAATCGCTCCATAGGACAGATGTCTGAGGACCAGTTAGCTGTGTATATGTCTAGAAACAAAAATCAATTAACTGGTTTACATCCAAAGGTAGATATTAAAGGGTAGAAAAGTGAATCTGGAGTCATCTAGAATGTAGGTTCTTTCTGCTGCTGCACAAGGCTTCCATGTTCAAGATGCCCTTCTTGTTTAAGATGGGCTTTTGAACTTCCAACTACTGTTTTTGTATTGCACAGAGAAAGAAAAGGATGCCAGCCACAGCACCCACAACAAGAGAGAGATGCCTAACACAAAAGTGCACAATAGGGTTGATACTCAACATATCTAAACAGATACATCAGAAACATAACCATATGGTTATGAAAACTTCAGGTGAAACAGACTTGAAATCAAAACTTGTCAGAACTGCATAGTTACATGAGAAATACATCAAATCATAAACATAATGGGAGCTTTCTAATAAAATTGTCTCAATACCTGATAGCTAAAACAGGGATGATTAATAAAATTATTGAACATGTGAACATGATCTACAAACTTGGAGTAATGTATTCAACATCTATAGAATGTCCAATGTTTTCACGTACAGATCTAAAACATCTACAAAATTGCAAGTTTGTTAGGACAAGAAAGACCTACAATGGCACTACAATGTATTAATAATTATGTTAAAAACCAATCACGAGAGATGACTAGAAAAACTGTTCAAAAATTACTGAAATACAGTGAAATAACCCATTTCTTCAAATAAGAAATCATTATTCAAAAAATATGACAGTCAGTACTGAATAAAAATGAAAATGTTATAGTATGCATGGGATACACTGATTATGTAGTTACATGCATAATCTTATATGCTTTTATGAGAAAAACAGGAGGCTAAAGTTAGGTGTTAAATATCTCATTTTTGAAGTTAGAATGAATAACAAAAAGAATAAATTCAAAGAAATCAGAGGGATGAAGACAACAAAAATAGAAATCAATAAAGCAGGAAACAAGATACAATAGACGGGAACAATAAGACCAAATTTTGATTTCCTAAAGTCTAATCAAATAGAAAAATCCTTGATGGGATTAAGTGAAAGAAAAAAGAGAAGGAATAGAAAGAAGAAAAAATCATAAATACAAAAGGTTAAAAATATGAAGAGAAGTTATAAACAAACTACAAGCAAATTTGAAAACTTCAAAAAAAGGCAAATCTTAAAAAAACAAAACTGTGTCAAAAAGTAGTAGAAAAACAGATTAGTCCTTTATCCAATAATAAAAATAGAATCTGGTGATGCTAACCTTCCTACTGAGAACTTGAAGCCTAGTAGTTTTACTGACAAATTAAACCAAATATTAAAAGAACTAAATATTTCATTTTATGAAATTTCTTTAATAAGAAGGAGGTTAGAACAATCCACATTTCATTTTATGAGGCTTGCATAATATTGATACCATAACCTAATAATGACGGTGTGAGAAAGGAAAGTGCTACTCCTGAATTTAGCTGCGTAAATCATATAAATTCTAAACCTAAGATTAGCATACTGGATCCAGCAATATAAAAGTATAATAATCCATAATAAACAACATAGATTTATCCCAGCAATGAGAGGTTGGTGTAACATTAGCAAATCAAGTAATGCAAATTATCATATTAATTAATTTAAAAGAGATGGGAAAAGTGTGTCACAAAACATGGCATTTCCTCTTACTAAAACCTCTAACAAACTAAATTTGCAAGCTGCAGAAGATGGCTTGTGGTGCCCTGAATATTTGATTTCAGAATATTTTCTCACCCAAAGTGTTTTGCTGGACATTTCTCTGCTTTCCTGCTTAAGGGCTTGTCTCTAGAAAGTACAGTGGCCAGAAAAGTCAGGCAGTTATTGCATATGGACAATACCCAACCAGTGGGTATGAAAATTCTCAGAAAAAAATGTGTGAATCACATAAATAATTAAATAATATGGAACTAGTAGTTTGACTGTAATATAACACTGTCAGTGGAAGGTTTAATTTTGGAAGAACATAGAAGGTCTCCTTTCGTCAACAGACCTACAGTGGGTGTCTCCTGTGTCAGACACTGTGTTGATGGAAAGTGAATTGATCAAGGCATAGTCCACACCCTCGAGGAGCTCAAAGTCATGCGAAAGAAGAGCAGCAGTGATAAACTAATTAAAACACGTAGCATGAAAAAACTAAAATCAAGATTGATTTAAGGTTCTGTGTCTACAGGATACCTAGGGAAGACAGGAATACTCTCTCTAATAAAGGAGAGGAGGTTTTCTAGAAACATGCTTTGATAGCTTAGTGGAGTCCACATCATACAAGGGGGTGGAGTGGGTATTTCCCAGGGAGCAAAGAAAGATTCATAGGTTATAAGAACTTGTTCCAGGAAAGAACAATCCAGTGGGTAAATCTGTGGAATTGGGAGCACAGTTGGTGACTACCAAGTCAGTAGGTTAAAAGACATCATGACAACCATCTATCCTTGCAGGCGCTGGGAATTTTCAATGTTTTTAAAATGAGATAATGGGCTCAGCACCTGTAGCTCAGTGAGTAGGGTGCCAGCCACATACACCTGGAGGGTTATAACCCGGCCTAGGCCTGCTAAACAAGACAACTGCAACCAAAAAATAGCCAGATATTGTGGTAGGCACCTGTAAGACACAGCTACTTGGGAAGCTGAGGCAAGGGAATTGCTTAAGCCCAAGAGTTTAAGGTTGTTGTGAGCTGTGATGCCAGTGCACTTTACTGAGGCTGGCATAGTGAGACTGTCTCAAAAATAAATAAATGAATTAATTAATTAAAATAAAAAAATAAAATGAGATAATGGTGCAATCTGCTGGCCTCAAGAGAAGTTGAAAAATAAGCTCCGAGTTGGGAAAAGAGAAATTTAGTACAGTTTTTATACCCATAGATTTAAGTCTAATGTTTTGAAAACTAGAAGGGACAACTTAAGTACCCTCTTCTCCTTTGAGAGTGTATACTCGTAGGTCTGCCCTTGGTTCTTGGACTCTGAGGAGATGACAGCAAGAACAGAATTTCAGTATGTAAGAAAGCAAAATTTAATTAATTAATTTTTTTCAAGTTCTAGGATTTTTTTGTTTTTTTTGGTCAGCGTCTCAAGCTGTCACCCTAGGTAGCAGTAGTGGCGTCACAGATCACAGCAACCTCAAACTCCTGGGCTTAAGCAATTCTCTTGCCTCGGACTCCCAAGTAGCTTGGACCAAGGCTCCTGCAACGCCTGGCTATTTTTGTTGTTGTTGTTACAGTTTGGCTAGAGCTGGATTTGAACTCGCCACCTTTGGTATATGGGGCTGGCGCCACCCAACACATATTCTTTTAATGGTTTAATTCATTATTTTATTTTATTTATTTATTTTTTGAGACAGAGTCTCAAACTGTCATTCTGGGTACAGCTCACAGCAATCTCACACTGTTAGGCTTAAGCCATTCTCTTGCCTCAGCCTCCCAAGAAACTGGGACTACAGGCCAATGCCACAATACCCAGCTATTTTTTTGTTGCAGTTGTCATTGTTGTTTAGCCCGCCTGGGTCAGGTTCAAAGCTACCACTGGTGTATGTAGCTGTCAACCTGCCGACTGAGCTACAGGTACTGCCTAATTTATCATTTTAAGAAAAAACTTAAGATTAACTATTAGAAAATGAAAACAAAGGAAAGCCTCCTAAAGATCTAATGAGAAGCTCAATATATATTTCCTTTCTCAAATACAGGAAGGTATGTCTACATTATTATGTAAACATTATTTTACATTATTTTAGTGGTTTTTGAAAGATACCAGGAACTGCCATCTTACAGTGCGCATTGCAGTGGTGACGTGTCCGTTAGTCTCCACTTCTAATGCCCCTCTGTCTGGTCACCTGGTGGCATTCTGAGTTTCACCAATTTCTTTCTGTGAAAGATTTGAGACTAAGCATGTCTCTTCCATGAGCATTATCTTTATTGTCATACCAATATTTTGAATTAGATATTTGGAAGTGTGTTTTCTCAACTATAAAATATGTTGATTAAAAAAATTATTAAATACAACAGTGAACTATCTCTTGCCATCTGCTTTAGGGCTACTTCACTTATTAATGTCTGACATACGGAAATGAAAGTGAATCTTAGGATGTATCAGTAGATGTTATTCAGGAGAGAAAAAACATTAAAAAAAAAACTTACCGCTTTAAAAATCTTCTTAGATTAGAACAGAGGTGATAAACTTTTTTTGTAAAGGATCAGATAATATTTGAGGCTGTGTGGCACACACAGTCTTGGGTCGAATGCTCCACTATGCCTTTGTAGCACAAAAACAACCAAAGATCGCATATTTATACGAATGAGCATGGTAGTTCCACAATAACATTTTATTTATGGATACTAAAATTTAAACTTCATATCATTTTTCATGTGTCATGAAATATCATTGTTTACTATACTGAATTCATGGGCTGTATGAAAGCAGGCAGCAGCCTGGATTTGGCCTAAGGGCTGTGGTTTGCAGCCTTCTGCATTAGACACATTGTGGGCATGAATCTCAGCACAGGAGTAAAGTTTACAAAAGATCTAACATTTTTAATTTCCTCCATGATATAACATAATTCATGTTGCAAGCCTCATTTCTGCTAAGGTGACAGAAACCATTTGTCCTGCCATTGGGGCTGAAGTTTTAGGATACAGACATAATGCTAAAGCCCTGGTCTGAGGATGGAAAGAGAGATGTCTGGTCCTAGTTGTAATTTCTCCATGCTAATGTCTCCTGAGGGGTTGATTCTTCTTGCCCATGGTTTTCAGTGGTCAGAAGAGTTAGTCCTTATTTCTATTAACAAGGCTTCTTCCTCAGTTTCTGTTGTATGCTTGCACAACATCACGTTCAAGCATGGGGCACTCCATGAGCTGTGAGCTTTCTGCTTAGAAGTGTCCTGCAATCATATTTCTCTGGGGGCTTCCTAGGGCTTTCTGTCAGAAAGAGAGTTTGCATTCTCTCTATGCTGGGGTCTTCACTGACTAATACTCTTTCCATTGCCTAGGAAGTGGGTCACAGGGCCATCCTTTCTCCTGGGTCACCTATGTCTACACACCCCTGCCATGAGTATTAAGTAGTGCAGGCGAAGCTTGTTAGGTGGGGGGAAGGAAGGGACAAAGGGTAAAAGGAAATACAATGGATAGTGTGATTTATCATTCAGCAATGCTCATCTTACTCTGCACACAATTTCACACATTATATTTTAGTCATTCAATGTATATTGAAATCCTACAATGTGCCAAAATTCTCCCAGATGCTGGGAGTATAATGGTGAGCGTAACAGACGTTTCTTCACTCATGAAACTTAGAGTGCAAGGGATGAAAGATAATCATCATTTGATCTCAAAATTAATAATTATAAATAGTGACTAAGCCATATGGGTCAGGGCACTTTTTGATAATTGTAACAACTTCCATATTTATGCTAAATGAATCAGATAAGATGGTATAATTAATTTGAGCAAAAATGTCAATTGTGGGGGCAGAATCTGTTGGAAGATTCTCTCTCTCTCTCTCTCTCTCTCTCTCTGTCACCCACACACACTATGTACACACCCTGGCCCCATACTCAGAGAAACGTAGATAAGATTAACTAGTCTTAAATCGTTATGAAATGTTTTAACTTTTGACTATGAAAATCAGCATGCTTGCAGTTGGTTCTACCAAAAAATTGGCTCTGAATTTGCTCCCTCGGCTGCCCTCTTCTCCACCACAGCAGAAATTAAGTCCCTAAACCACTACTTCAACTTTCTGCCAAATAATCATCTAGCTTCCAACATTCTCCCATCCAGCCATTCCTGATGTCTTTTTCAAGTGGCCAAAAGAATAATTACGCTAAAACAGATCTGTTCATTTCTCTTTCTAAGAAACTGCAATCCTGCCCCCACATCTTCTCATAGTTCAAGGGGACTGTTCTCAACCAGATCATAGCCCACCTTCCCTTCTTCATCTCTAGCTGCTCTCTCCCAGGAACAATAAACCAGTTAGAGCTATGTACGCTCACTTGCACATATTTGCTAAAAATACAAAACCCTCTCTTCTCCAAACAGAACTGCTTCCTCCTCAGTAGTCATGCAACATTTCAGATGGCCCTAATTCCTGGTACAGTATGCTATCAACATGCATTGTTATTTTAAGGAGATAGTATAACATAATGGTTATGTGGCCCTGAAGCAAAAGGCTTAGGTTCAAATCCCAGTTGGGTGGTCATGCCTCTTTATTCATCAATAAAATAAAAATAACAAAATGAAAAAAAAAGAAGAAAATTAGTATGCAGGTATAAGAACTGAAGAAAAAAAGACACACATTTCTGAGGAATAATGGTTTTCCCGTGCAACTCTATTATAATTTTACTCTCTTTTATGTGCAAGGGATGCAAGAGACTCCCAAGAATTTTCCAGATACCTAAAGGTAAGTATACTGCAGATATTCTATAGGGACTATTTGGTATTAGAATGCTATGACATTTCATGATTTTCAAAAATCTGTATGAAGCACTGAATTGAATCAGAAATTCACAAATCTACTGCCTCATCAAACCTGTTTTACAGTCTTCTGGGTCTCCTGATAGGCCAGGACTACATTTCAGCACAGAAGTTCAATTATAATGGATAGATATTTCTAATAGGAAATACATTACAGTGCAGAGTTTAAATGTGTAGAACAAAAATATTTATTAGCTAAGTTTAAAATATTGAGGCAGTAGAAAAGTGATTTTGATACCCTCTAACAATAGGAAATAAGGTGGAAGGTATGAAGTTCACCTAGAACACCTGTAGAAACATCTTTCATTTATCCAAAATATTTTTTACTGTTATTAAATCTGTATAATTTAATAGTAACTAACAATTTACTCACTAAAAAAGGTAAATGGAAATTAAGTGGAAAATAATGGAGGGAGTTTCTCTGAAATTGCCTAAAATAATTTTTCAATAGCTATAACTGTGGTACTAGGATTATTTCAAGAAAATGTATGGCTTCTTTCTTTAATTTTTATGGTAGTTAAATGAGAAAGAGTAAAATCAATTTCCTGAAATCCCATTTAAATTAATAAATTTTCTCTTAGTATACAATATTCATTTTTAATTGAACTGTTTCTAATTTCACTGCAAACCCATTTCTGAACACAATACTTTTACTTGATCCCACACCTGGTAACTTCCTGCCAAGATTCTGCCCACTTTCAACAATACCAAAGTTAATTCAGTTTTGAAGTGTCAGGCATCACCTATGTTGTCACTCTAAGAAGATGGATGGCCCCAGAACCTAGATCAGCTGTAAAATAAATTGATCATCTTGGCAGAAAATTAAGAATTTTCTCTGAGGATAATTCATTGTTAAGAAAACATACTTTCTGCCTACACATTTTCAACACTTACAGCATTTCGTGGCTTTTACACGTTCTTCATGTAATATTGTCTAATTAATGATTCCAGTAATCATCACTTTTTTCATCGTCAATTCTTGGCTATCCTAGAATTGCAAAAGGTTAAAAAAGAAGAAAAAAATGATAGTTTTTATAAAAGATATTTTAATATATATATAACTATGTCCTACATACAACAAACCATAAATAGTTCTTACAACAACAAATCTAGGCAAAAGACTATGTCCACAATCTTTTCTTCCACATATATTCATTAAATTCCTCTTTTTGTTTCTTTTGCACTTACAGATACAGAATTATACTCTCTTTATGTTATTACCTGGACTCTTATAATATCACAGAAAGGATAAAATACAAGAATTGATTGTAGTGAATAATCATTCATAAAATCACATTAAAACCACATTTCAACCTTTGGACATTCAAGATTTATTTTTCAAAGATAGAAATTGGTATTAGACCTGTAAAAGTCTTACTTTAGACAGGGAAATCTAGAACAAGAAACACAAACATGGCATAAATTTAAACTTTGATTAAGGGAACACAATTTTTTTCATTCTTTAAATAAATCTCCCCACTCCTGGCTAACTCTTTCAGGCCCAGCCCTACAAATACACAACAAAACAGAATTCATCATCTTTAGAAGGTAGACAAAGAAAAATAAATTAATTTTTAAGATGAATGAGTTAAAGTTAACTTTGGATGCATCAAACTTCTGACAAAATATAATTGTATTTTCTATTTCCTATGTACTTTTCATATCTGAAATATCTTTGTGTACTAAGTGAATACACTCATTACCACATTTCATTGTTGATTAAGTCCATGGCATTAGCTGGGAATAGTTTTGAGTTTTGGTTCAGTCTGTGTTACCCACTAGCTCTATGATCTTGGGAAATAATGCATATAGGCCTCAATTTTGTTATCTGAAAATCAAAAAATTAAAATAGATTTTTCCAAAGAGTCTTCCAGCTCTAAAAGCTCATAGTTTGAAATATATCTTTGATAATTTTAACAATTCATGCAAATTTACATGTGTCTTCCTATTAGATCATTGCTTCACTTGATGCTAGTTCTTGTTCAGAAAAATGAAACACATGTATAATAATTTCCTCAGGGAGCCTATGCTATTCTATATAGTTACCTGCCTTACAATATAATTTTCACATGCACATTTGGATAAGGTGAGTGGGTTGGACAATACTTGAGAAGTGGTTCTCTGGTTGTCTCAGCTAAGACTTAAAAACAGAAGCACAGGCAGGCTAGGGTTTCAGTGTATGCTAAAGGAGATCCAGGCACCAGAGATACTTAGGTGACTAATAAAAAACTAAAGGATTTAGACAACATTAACTGCCTTAAATGCATAGGGCAGTGATGGATTCTGATGTCAGGACATGTCTGCACACAAGAATGTGGGCTTAACAAAGACAGATATCCCAGTAAGGATCAAAATCCTAGGCACGTTATGATGCAATAATAATTATGGGAATTGGCAGCACTTTTTTTTGTAAAGATTCAGATACTAAATATTTTAGGACACAGTCTAAGTACTCAATTGTGCAGTTGTAGTACAAAAGCAGTCATAGATCACATGGAAATGAACAAGTGTGGCTGTGATACAATAAAACTTTGTTGGAGGACACTAAAATTTGAATGTCATATAGTTTTTGCATGCTATAAAATAGTATTTTTTGTGATCTTTTTAACCACTTTAAAAGGTAAAACCTATTCTTATTTGGCAGACTGTACAAAAACAGATGGCAGGCCAGATTTGGCCTGCAGGCTGTTGTTTGCCAACCCTTGATAATAATATAACACAGTCAAATTGGGGACTTTTGAAATATGAATGAGTCTGTAATATGTTAATTTTAGTAAATTAAAATCAGCAAATGTATTATTTGAACACATTCCATTTTCTTAAAACTTTCTCTTGTAATAGTGTTTGCATTCGTCATTAACTTGATAATAATGTCTACTACCTATGGCTTATTTATTGAATTTATAGTAAGTGTAATGCAAAAATTACACTAATGTTCCAGGCATAATCATCAATGTTATTTTAAAGATTCTTACAATTATTCTCTGAGGCAATGTTTGCACTTTCTATATAAAGAAATGAAGTGGTCAAATAAATAATTAAGTTTTGCAGTATATGGGTATCATAGGTAGACTGTCAAATCGAAAGTCTTTTCTGTTAACCACTCTACTATAAAGATTCAGATATCATTTGTTCTTTAGAAAAACACAGAAAATCCTTTTTCATGTCTATATTGGCCCAAATTATAAATTCATACTGAGAGTTAATCTTATATTCAATTGTCCATCTTTCTGTTCAGAGGAAATATTTTTCTAGCATTTATTTGCCAATATAAAAATCATGAAAAAGAAAAACAAAAAACCTCACATTTGAAAGAAATACGTACTGAGTTATTTTAAGGCCATAATGAACTACAAAATCATTTTATGAATATTTCCAGGGTGGCACATTATTAACAATCACATCGCTACATAATCCAATCATAATATTTTGAAGGATCTTAGTACATTTAATAAAAAACTAGTAGTTCATTCATCTATTCATTCTATGAGTAAATATTTATTAAGCATTTGCATATGCCAAGCAATATGCTCTGCTTGGGAATACAAAATTGAGAAAGACAGATCTCCTCTGTCCTCAACCTAGTGGAGAAGACAAATACATGTATTTATTAAATTGCCTTTGATGCATACTGCTAAGAAAAGAGAAAGGTGTCCCAGGTTTGTTGAATACAGCATCTATTCAAGGATCAGCAGGGGGCAGTAAGGGTTGTCAGGAAAGACTATGGGGATGAGATCTAGCAAGGCAAAGGCAGCAGAGGAAGGCAGATCCCAGAGCTTGTGTGACCCTGAGGGTGGAGAGCACCTAGAATCACTCACAAGCACCTGCATACCAGTTTTCTTGAAAGAAGAAAGCAAGACGTACAGTAGCTCAAGCTCAGGCCATAGTGATAGGCCAGGTGAGATGGTGGAGATGTAAAGGGCTTGTTGAAGGACCTGGCCTTTATCTTAGGAGTCATGGAAAAGTTTTAAACAAAAGAATGAAAGACCTTATTTTCATTTTAATCTTTTGGCACCTAGGATGGAATAAGAACCAAAGTGATCTGGGAAGTCCAGTAAAAAGGCTGTTGTGACTTTTTGTTTTTTCTTGTTTGGGCACATAGTAGTTCATGTTAGTTTGAGTATATGGATGCTTGTTCTTCCATTCTTGTGATACTTTAGTTAGGAGAATGTTGTCCAAATCCTTCCAGGCAAATATATACAAAAGATGTAAAGTCTCCACCTTTCTTTAGGGCTGAATAGCATTCCGTGATACATGTATACTATAGTCGATTCATCCATTCGTGAGTTGATGGGCACTTGGGTTGTTTCCACTTCAAATTCAAGTGAAGGGGAAGGAGTGAGGTGTTTAGTGTGCTCTCACTTAATGGGTACAATGTAAGGAGATAAGGGACACCTCCCAGGCTCAACTACAGCTTGGCATTTATCTTACTAAAGCAAACAATGTGACCTGGTAATTTGTACCCAAATATTAATCTGAAATTTTTAAAAAGGCCATTGTGATGAGCCATTTGAGTGATGATACTGTTTTAAACTAAGGTAGTTGTTGAGGAGACTCAAAGAAGTATAGGCAGATTCCTAAAATATATTGAAAGCAAATACATTTGAATGATTCATTTCTTCACGTTCTTTGAATCTCAGTAGGAATAATACCTAAAAAGACCTTTCCTGACTACTTTATCTCATTCTTAGTCTTTAAAAAAATTCTTTTACACTGCATTTTATAAGCATTAATTAATATTTCCTTTTTCAACTCTTTCATTTACTTCTGTGATCTCCATTGGCAAAGGGACCATGTCCTTCTTGCTCACCACTGTATTTCTATTGCAACATTCTGTTTGATTCAGAGCATCACTCAACACACATCTGTGAGATCATGGAAAAAATAAGCTGAGTTTTGTAAACAACTACTTTGAAACAGATGGGCCTTAAACCTCATTTGGAGGAATAAAGCATGAGTTCACCACTTGGATGGTGGTTTGATAACATGCATTTGTTACTCTTTGCCATGTAATTTAAAAATTATCATAAATGTATTTTTTAGATATTTAGGATTAAATTGAACTTGTGAATTTCAAGATAAAAATTTACACACATTTATAAGAGAAAATACAGAGAAAGGTTACATAGCCTTCATCTAGATTTTGGCAAAAATGTAGTATAGAATCACAATTAAGACATTGACATTGATACAGTAAAGATATTGAGTATTTCCATTACCACAAAGATTCTTGTGTGAGTCGTTATAGTCCCACTTATTTCTTTCCTATCCCCATGATCCTTAATCCTGGCAAAAATTAGTCAATTCTTTATTTCATCTTAAGAATGTTAGACAAATGGACTTTTATGGTATGCAACCTTTGGGGATTGACTGGTTTTACTTAACATTATACCCTTGAGACCCATTGAAGTTGTACATTTCAGAAGTTTATTTTATTACTATTATTATATTATGATATGGATTAACATGATTTATTTAAAAATTATCAATTAAAAGACATCTGAGAGATTAAAGAGGGAGTGGAGCAAGATGGCAAGATCATTCCTCTGCATGAACACCACATTCAACAACTGTCCACACAACCAGGTGTCGTCAGAAGAACCAAAAAAATAAGGTGAGAAATAACACTGCCTGGTTTTAACATTATATCAGGGAAAGAGGCAGTGAAAAGGACAGAAAAGACAATCTTGCATTGCCTATGCCATGCCCTTCCCAATTTCCCAGCAGTGCCGCATCACCATGCCAAGTAGAGAGAGAATCTGTGTGCCCAGGGAAGGGAGAGTGAAGTGATTGTGGAACTATACATTGAAACACAGGGCCTCCCTGGCCCAGGAAAAGACAGAGCAGGGCAGAATTCTGCCCCTGCTCATTGAGGGAGCACTTTGACCAGCATGGCCAGGGAAAAAATTCTCTGCCCCCAAATCCAAGTTCCAGGAAGCCCCACCAGCTATCATAAAGCAACCTTGGAACTGGACTAAATTCACAAAGGCTGCTGTTGTTGGAAAACTGCTGCTGTGAGGCTTGGAGCCAATGGACAAGGGGTGGGCATGACCCAGTAGGACACCGGTCATGGTGGACAACCCCCACCTCTGTGACAACTCCCATCTCTCATTCTGTATGGTCTGTATCACCTTGACACCATAACCAGAAAAAGATACAACCAAAAAATAAAACTATAGGCCAATATCTCTAATGAACATTGATGTAAATAAAAATCCTTAACAAAATACTGGCCCATCAAATTCAACAACCCATTAAAAAGAAATTATTCACCATAATCAAGTGGGATTAATTTCAGGGATGCAAGGATGGTTCAACATATGTAAATCAATCAATGTAAAGCATCATATAAATAAAGAACAAAACCCATATGATCATTTCAATGGATGCTTAAAAAACCTTCAATAATATCCAACATCTCTTCATAATAAAAATTCTAAAAAATAGTTGTTATAAAGGGAACATACCTCAATACAATGCAAGTCATGCATGGCAGACCCATAGGTAGTGTCATACTGTACCAGGAAAAGCTAAAAGACTTTCCTCAAAGATCAAGAACAAGAAACGACCTCTTTCATAACAGTTACCAACATAGTACTAGAAGTTGTAGCTATAGTAACCTGATAAAAGAAAGCAATAAAGGACATCCAAATTGGAAAGAAATAAGTCAAATTATCTTTGCTTGCACAAGACATGATCTTATATCTAAAGAAACCTAAAGACTCCACAATAAAAATTACAACTGATAACTAAATTTTGTAAAGTTTCAGGATTCAAAATTAACAAGGGAAAACTTTGTACACCATAATAGGAATATAAATTCATGCAACGACTATGGAGAAAAATTGGCGGTTTCTAGTTTTTTGAGGAAAAACTAGATAAGGAAATACCATATGTCCTCTTTCTTTCCCCTCCCCTCTTCCTTCTTCCTTCCCCAACCATCCTCCGTCTTCCCTCTCCATCTGTCTTCTTTCTATCCTTTACCCTCCTCTCTTCACTCTTTTCCTATCCTCCTCCCCTCCACCTCCTTCCTTTCCCAACCATCTTCTTTTCTCTTTATCTGTCCTCTTTCTATCCTTTCCCCTTCTCCTCCCTTGTCTGTTCCTCTCCCTCCTCCTTCTTCTTTCCCCAACTATCTTCCTCTTTCCCCTCACATCACTACTCCTTTAGTTCTCTCCCTTTCTCCTCCTTCTTTCCCTAATTATCCTCCTTCTGTCCTCATCTCTCCTACTTTAGTTCCCTGCCCTCTTCTTCCTTCCAACTCCAAATACACTCTTCTTTCCCTCTCCATCCCTTCTTCTATTCCCTCTCTCTTTTTGTCCCCTCCCTTTCTCCCCAATCCTTCCCTCTCCTTTCTCCTTTCTCTATATCTCCTCCTCCTTTCCTCTCCATCCTTCCAGCTTCCATCTTCTTGCTTCACTGTCTTTCCCTCCCCATTTTCCCTCCCTTTGTTCTTTAGCTCTACTACTCTTTCCTTGCCCATATGTCTTTCATTCCCCTCTATTAAGGACCATGCTTTTGTCACAGCCATGTTTATCCCTTCAACAATAGCCATATCTACCATCAGAATCATCACATCGGTGCACTTAAACTGGCAGCCTACTTTAGTCTCTGAGATCATTAAAATGTACCCCACTTCGCTGTCTATGGTTGTTATTTTCAACTCAACCCTACCTTTAACATGAGCTCTCCTTCATTTTTCCTAATCCTCTACAGTGCAGAAGGGAGATGTGCTGTAGAGACCAGAGTCCCCTTCAGCCCATTTCCATTTATGGTCTGCTTCCCAAATCTCAAATTTTAACCATCTCATTGTCCTAGAAACAACTTGTCAGCCCACATTTGAGAGCCCTGATGGGCAGTGGGAGGAAGCCTCTTTTACCAAGGCCTCTATCTTTATGAGCTTTCCCATCATCACTCCTCCTGTCACCTTCACTCTGGTGGACAGGTCCTTTCTTTGACACCAACCTATGGATACCACACCTCCTTCTGAGGCTGTCATCTTCCAGTCTTCTCCTGTCTTCAAGACAAACAATGTCCTGTCCTTTTACATGGAGTTTACTGGGAACACACCATGAAGCATTGCCTCATGACAGATCCCCATATGGTCAGGTGACTGTTCTCAACACCCAAGAATCACCTTAGTCCACGTGGGGAATGAAGTAACCCAAAAACAAGTTCCCTGGCCTCTTCTACAGCCCTAATGCTGGTGATCAATCCTCAGCCAAAAATCCAGGTGCTTTTTCCCTTCACGTAGGACATCTGGCTTTGGGTTGTCACCAGGATGTTTAGCAGTGGGGACAGGACAGTACTTCCTTGTTGGCCAGCACCACCCAAAGCCAACTGCTGTTCATGATACCTGCAACCCCTGAGATTGGTGGAAACTCTGGGTCCATCTGTCTTCCCCTGCTACATAGAGGTTCTCCCTTTCCCCTAACCTCTTGCCTCAGTGGACTTTTTCTTTCCCACACAATGTATATAAATCCCTTCTTCTGTTAATCTGCCTCTGTTCATGTGTCTTTGCTCTTTGAATCAACTGTGGAGGAAGAGTTACATGCATGAGGGGTGACGTGTGAAAGAGGGGCACTCAACCGGCACAAAACTCACAGAACACCAAGGCTTGTACGAAAGGTCTTTATTGGCAGGGGAAGCTGCAGAGCAGCATTAAGGAGGAGGGGAAAGAGAGAGAGAAACGGAGGAAGAGAGGAGAGGAGAGAGAGAAGGGGGGAGAGAGAGAGAAGAGAAGAGGAGAGAGGAGAGGAGAAGAGACACACACGGGGGATGGGAGAGAAAAGAGAGAGAGAGAGAGAGAAAGACAAGGGCATCTGATATAGTCTCGGTTGGGGGAGGTGTTGGGATGGTAGAACAGCCAATAAGGTGTTACTGCTCTGGTGCTAAGAACCGTAGGGGGCGGGCCATAAGTTTGAGCTTTTCAGTGGATAATCAGGATATACAAAGTTGTGCAATTATCTAACAACGTGTTGAGCCTGACTTTCCACAGACTTTTCCTGTTCCCAGGGAAAAGGATGTGGATGTAGCTAAATTTCATCACCCTTGCCTCTTTCCTCTATTCTTCTCTTCAAGCACCCTCTCCTCCTTGGAGACCGATCCTCTGTGATGTGTGTTAGGAAATACACTTTCTGATTTTAGTTTATAAAAACACATAAATGCTTTTTTGTTGTATGTCTTTGTCTTTTGTCTTTAGGTGAGACTTAGGGTAATCATGTTCACATATTCCCACTTCACCCCAGGGGCTGCTCTATAATTATTGAAAAGTAATCTAACTTAGAATTTCTCATGCTGTTTAAAAATATCAAAAAAGATTCTCTTTGATACCTGGTCTGGCTCTCATGTAAACCACTAGAATAAAAACATCACGACAGTTACAATTACATCCAGTTCTGTCTGCCCTCAAGTTCTCCTGGGTCTTCAGTGGTCTTAATTGCTGAAAATTATACCTTTGCTAAGGCATTTCACAGCCCAGGTAAACCATCTGAAGATGGGGACAAGGGAACAGTACAACATTTTCCTCAGCTTCTAACTCATTTTGTTAAACACTTGATGTTTTTACTATCTCCAGAGTTTGGTCTTTTCCTGAATGTCATATAACTGGAATCATACTGTATGTAGCTTTTTCAGACTGATTTCTTTCACTTAGCAATATATTTAGGTTTCTTCCATGCTTGTTTGTGGCTTGATAGCTTATTTCTTCGTATAACGGGATAGTTTTTCATTGTCCGATGTACTACAGGAATATCTGATAGCTTGTTTCTTCATATCACTGGATAATTTTTCATTATCCAATGTACTACAGGAATATTTGGTTTATCAAGGATTAGGTGGCTGTATGTTTCACTTACCTAAGGGCATCTCACTTGATTCTAACTTCTGGAAATTCTGAATAAGACTTCTATATACATCATTATAAATATTTCTCTGATAAATATATTTTCAATATATTTGGGTAATTATCAAGGAATGAGATTGTTTGATTGTATGATAACAGTATGATTAGTTTTTTAATACAATGTCAAATTTTATTCCAAGTGGCTAGATCATTTTGCATTCCTACCAGCAATGAATAGGAGTTCCTGTTGTTCCACATTTTTGCCAGCATTTGGTGTGGTTGGTGTTGTAGATTTTGGCTGTTGTAACAGGCATGTTGTGGGACACCACTATTGTTTTAACTTCTATTTCCCTAATGACATATTAAGTGGAACATCATTTTTTATTATTATTGTTTGGGATTCATTGAGTATACAAAGAACCAGGTTGCACTGATTGCATTTGTTAGGTAAAGTCCTTCTTATAATTGTGTCGCAGTCCCAAAAGCTGTGTCACATACCATTAACCCCTATCCTTTTCCCACCTACCCTCTCTCTACTCTTCTCTTCCTACACCTCCTCCTACCTTTCCTCTCTCTACTGTCCCCTTACCCCACCCCCCACCATGTATTAAGTCATCAACTGTCCTCATATGAGAATTGAGTACATAGGTTTCTTGCTTCTCAATTCTTGTGATACTTTACTAAGAATAATGTGTTCCATTTCCATACAGGTTAATAAAAAGGATGTAAAATATCCATCTTTTTAATGGTTGAATAGTATTCCATAGTATACATTCTACCACAGCTTGTTAATCCATTCCTGTCCTAAATGGATATTTAGGCTGTTTCCACATTTTGGCAATTGTAAATTGAGCTGTGAGAAACAGTCTAGGGCAAGTGTCCTTATGATAAAAAAATTTTTTCCCATCTGGATAGATGCCCAGTAATGGGATTGCAAGATCAAATGGGAGGTCTAGCTTGACTTCTTTAAGTGTTCTCTATACTTCCTTCAAAAAAGGTTGTATTAGTTTGCAGTCCCACCAGCAGTGTAAAAGTGTTCCCTTCTCTTTATTTAGAGGCCAGCATCTGCAGTTTTTGAGATATTGTGATGTGGGTCATTCTTGCTGGGGTTAAATAATATCTCAGGATGGTTTTGATTTTCATTTCTCTAATAATTAAGGACGATGAGCATTTTTCATATTTTTGTTAGCTATTCATCTGTCTTCTTTAGAGAAAGTTCTATTCATCTCTCTTCCCCAATGACCTATGGGAATGTTGGCTTTTTGCATGTGGATTAACTTGAGTTCTATGTAGATTCTAGTTATCAAGCTTTGGTCTGATTCAAAAATTTTCAAATATACTTTACCATTGCGTAGGTTATCTATTTGCTTTGGTTGTTGTCTCCTTACTGGTACAAAAGCTTTTCATTTTAGATAAGTCCCATTTGTTTATCTTTGTTGTTGTTGCAATTGTCACAGAAGACTTCATAAAGTCTTTCCCCAGGATGATGTCTTCAAGTGTTTTCCCTATGCTTTCTTTGAGGATAGGATTTTTATCATTCCCTGCCTTAAATTTAGGTCTTTTATCCATTTTTGTGAGTGGAGAAATGTGCAGGACTAGTTTCAGTCTTATACATGTGGATATCCAATTCTCCCAACATCATTTATTGAATGGGTATTTTTTCCCCTAATGTATATTCTTGTTTGGGTTATCAAGGATTAGGTGGCTGTATGACAATAGTTTCCTTTCCTGGTTTTCTATTATATTCCAAATGTCTATGTTTCTAAGACCCCAGGTCACCTCAACTCAAATAGAGCTTCTTTAAGGCACATTCTGATGAACCTGTCCAAAGTCAAGACAAAAGAAAAGATTCTGCAAGCTGCCCAGAGTAAGCACCAAGTGACCTACAGAGGCAAATTCGTCAGGGTGACTACAGACTTCTCAAATTAAGCTTGAAACTTTTCAAGCCAGAAGACAATGGTCATCTAACCTTAATTTCTAGCACAGAATTCTATATCCTATTCTATATCCAATTTCTATAGAATATTCTATCCTATTCTATATCCAATTTTAAGCTAAGCTTTAAAATTGACAGAGAAATGAACTCTTTTACTGATATACAAACATTGAGGAAATTTGCTACAACAACCAGCTCTACAGAAAATACGTCAACCTGTTCTACACACTGACCATCTCAAGGGACCAATGACAAAGTAAGCACCCAGAAAGTAAAGAATAGAACTTAGCTTTGACAATGATGCAAAAGAAAAAACTAAGCAATGGACTTTCACAAAATAAGATGAATAGAATGCTACCACACTTATCAATTATCTCAATAAATGTTAATGACTTGAATTCCCCACTGAAGACACAAAGACTGACTGATTTGGTAAGAAAACACAAGCCATCCATCTGCTGTCTGCAGGAAACACACCTAGCCTCAAAAGTCAAATTAAAACTCAGAGTTAAGGGTTGGAAGGCAATTTTTCAGGCAAACAGAATTCAGAAGAAAAGAGAGGTTGCAATCTTTATTTTCAGATACAAGTGGATTTAAAACAAATAAAATAAAAAAAAAAAGATGGACACTTCATATTGATCAAGGGAAAAATACAACAAGACATTTCAATTCTAAATATTTATGCACCCAACTTAAATGCTCCCAGATTCTTGAAACAGACCGTACTGAGTCTGAGCAATATGATATCCTATAATACCATGATAACAGGGTACTTTAACATTCTTCTTACAGAGCTAGACAGATCCTTTAAACAGAAATTAAACAAAGGTATAAGGGACTTAAATGAGACCCTAGAACAACTGTACTTGATAAACATATATAGAACACTCTATCCCAAAGCTGAAGAATATACATTCTTCCCATTGGCCCATGGAACATTCTCCAAAACTGATCATATTCTAGAACACAAAACAAACCTTAGCAGAATCAAAGGAATTGAAACTTTACCTTGTACCTTCTCAGACTACAAGGCATTAAAGGTGGAACTCAACTCGAACAAAAACGTTCAACCCCATACAAAGGTATGGAAATTGAACAACCTTAAGCAGAATGTCAGTTGGGTGCAAAAAGAAATAAAAGAGAAAATCATTAATTTCCTTGAGCATAACAACAATGAAGACACAAGCTACCAAAACCTGTAGGATACAGCAAAAAGAGTGCTGAGAGGAAAATTTATCACTTTAGATGCGTAGGCGAAAAACAGAAAGAGAACACATTAACAAACTGGCAAGCCATCTTATGGAATTGGAAAAAGAAGAACAATCTAAGCCTAACTCCTGCAGAAGAAAAGAAATATCCAAAATTAAATCAGAGATTAATCAAATTGAAAACAAAAGAATCATTCAGAAAATTAATGAAAGAAAAGGAGTTGTTAAATTCCCCAAATCTGATTATTGATTCTTAATTTCTTCTTTCAGTTCTATAAGGTCTTGTTTAACCTACTTTGTATTTTGTTATTTGGTGCATATACATTTGATATTAGTATGTCTTTTTGTTTTATTGGCCTTTTTATTATTGTTAGTTCTTATTTATTGGGTCTGATGGTCATACATATGGAAATGGAAATAACATAGATGATGAGAAGGGCACATGCTGTCTTACATTTAAAATTAGAAATAAGTATTGATTTTTATCCTTTTACTTCTATTTATTATTCATTTGTTTGTTTATTTTTGAGACCAGACTTTGCTCTGTAGCCCAAGCTAAGGTGCAGTGGCGTCATCATAGCTTATTACAATTTCAGACTCCTGGCTTCAAATACTTCTGCCTTATTCTCCTTTGTAGCTTCGACCACAGTGTATACCACCTCACCTGGATAGTTTTTTCTACTTTTTATAGAGATAACTACAGGCTCAGGCTGGTCTCAAACTCCTGACTTTAGCAATCTTCCCACCTCAGTCCCCCAAAGTGCTAGGATTACAGTTGTGAGCCACCACACCAAGGCAGAAGCCAATATTTTAAATATTTTAATCTCATGTTTCATTTTTTAAAATTAAACTTAACAAAATGGTCCTAAAAATGATGTACACATATAAAGGAAAAGATCAGGTAATTTACAAGATAAAAATTTTCAAGATGAACAATATGGGTTAGGATCATCCCTCCTAGGTATCAAGACCTATTTTACTACTATAATAATTTATACAGTATATTACTAAAGTGAATCAATAGATTAAAATACAAAGTCCAGAAAAATACACAGTCTTAAAGAAGAAATTGTAAATTTCAGGGGAAAAATGCATTATTTCATAAATGATCCTGAAGAATTGTCTGCTCATATGCAGAAAAAAAGAATATATATTTAGAATTAGGAATATGTACATATATTAGACATATGTAATATATAACATATGTATACATCATATATAATAGTATATGTATTATATAAGATATAATTATATAGAATTATATAATTAGGAATATGTACATATATGTATATATTATACATATGTATACATATTATAATATATACATATTACGTACATAATATGTATATATTATAATATGTATACATATGTATAATATATACATATTACGTACATATTCCTAATTCTAATCAATTACAGATAATTAAAGCTCTAAATATAAAACATACAAGGATATATTTATGACCTTAGCATAGAAAAAATATTTTAATCAAGTCATAAAATATATAAAAATTAAATTATTAATATGATTATATTAAATTTCAACAACTTTTTTTAGGAGTCTCATTACCATATGCAAGCATGGAGAGCTCTGTGAACTTATTCCTCCCGGAAACTAAGGAAAAAGGAAACCCAATCATTTAAACTGTCTGTGAATGGCCCTAGGGGCATATAGAGAATAAAGAAATATTTATTCCAATAAATCTACTAAAGCTTGGAAAGATCTTTGAGAGTCAATAGTATTTGAACCCAGATTTGCATCCGTCCTTTCCTCTTCCATCTCAGCAAGACAAAAGACTTCATTCCAAACTGGTATCTATTTAACTAGAGATATACTTAGGGAAGATTTAGATATGCATATGAATGCTGATGTGGAACAGATATGGATTCATACACATTCAAGTGGCAAAATGTGTGGGACGATGCAGGCAGTTTCAGAACAGTGATCACTTTTGAAGAAGAAAGGTACAAAGCGTACCAGGAATGCTATAAAAAGAGCCTATTTCTGTCTTATCATATTTCTTTTTTAATAACAAACAATCAAATATGATAAAATTTAACAGTTTAAGAAGCTGAGGATATAATGAGGGATATAATGAGTAGTTTTTTTAAACTGCTGAATTTTTTTTTTTTTTTTTTTTTAGAGACAGAGTCTCACTTTGTCACCCTTGGTAGAGTACCATGGCTTCATGGCTCACAGCAACCTCCAGCTCCTGGACTTAGGCCATTCTCTTATCTCAGCCTCCCAAGTAACTGGGACTACAGGCACCCGCCACAACGCCCAGCTATTTTTTTGTTGCAGTTCGACCAGGACCAGGTTTGAACCTGCCACCCTTGGTATATTTCTGTATTTTAAAAACTATTTCATAGTGCAAAAGGGAAAATGCATCTAAAGAAAATAGAAATCAGATGATAAAGATCAGAGGAGAGAACTATCATAGCATGTGATCATGTGAATTCTTAGACAGCATTAGTATAAAATTAAGTGAAATTATATCTCCACAGAATTTTCAATTATAAAATCATCTGTAGTCTTATATTTGCTTATGAATTCAAATATTTTAAATGATATTCTGAAATTCTAAAGATTATATAAATTCAGATGACTGGTGAGTGATATGGAAGTAACATTTAATCCAGTAATAGCTGAGAAAAATGTGAACATTTAACTTGGATAAAAAAAGAAAGAAAGAAAGAAAAGAAAAAGAAAACTATTCAGGGAGGGTTTGAGTCCAAATATTTTAGGTATCATCATGTGAAAAATAATGTGTCAAGTGCCAAAAATACTGCTTAAAAAAAATGGATGGGAATTTTGGAATAACATATTTGAGGTCTGTATTAGAAATAATGGATAGTTCAAGGGCTGGGATTACGAACTGCACACATAATGAAATAACCTGGTTTGAGAAGAGTATTTACTTTGGATCACTAGAAGTGTTAGTTGTAGAAGCTGATAGCCTGTTTGCAAAGAGTATCCCATCTGGTTGGAAATTGGAATGCTCTGGTTAGTTTCCTCAAAGCTGAGGGCTCTCTTATTTATTTTCTTGAATTAAATTATCCTTATTAAATAGGAATAAAATATATATATTATTTTTCAAGTTTCAATATTTCTTTAAAAGGAGTAAATCTAGATAATTTACTTGCCTTCATAGTGACAATTCTTAATATCATTTCAAATGTTCCAAAGGTAGCAGTGGGCATCTTTAAATACCAAATATTCTCAGAACTCCAAACAACCTTGGACACTCATTAGCAAAAGCAAAACTGAATGTCAGAACAAAAGTTTGGGTATTGGGCTGTTTGGTTTGATATGGTATACCTGGCAACACTAGTAAGATTTTAAGGCTATTACCTCATCACTAACTTATAAATCAAAGATGTATAGGATAGAAAGATAGATCGTAATGAAGACCATTTTTCCAATTCTGCCAATTGCATGAAACAAATGATCCATTTCTCTGGGAAGTTCAGGTGCTACAGCCAGTCACTGATGATCCCTTTGTTTGTAGCAGTTAACTGCTGCCTTGACATTTTCCAGTGGGGGGGTTAGGAAAAGATTTGCAAAATGCTCTTTGCTTCACCACCATTTTAAAAACAATTATAGTGGGGATGCCTGAGATGGAGTTTCTAGGACACCATTTCACGGATCGTTGCTCCAGTCCCACTTACTGGTACAAGAACAGTGTTCTTGTTTTCTATCTCTCTTCACTGTGGGAATCCAGCTTTTGTGCCAGATATGAACCATTCCTGCTCTGAGCACCAGAGATACCCAGAATGTTTCAATTTACTGTGGTTGCTGGCCTCCACAAGATAGAAAACCACACTTGAATTGTTAAAATCATTATACTGAATATCTTCTTTCTTTTCTAGTCTTATTTTTTTAAAAAATGAGTCAGGGAAAAGGAGTAACAGAAGTCAAAGAATTGTGTGCTTTTCAAAAATAATAACTCTTCACCATTTTTCTGAACCTCTACATATTAACATGGAACAAAGTTTCTTTCACTGTTCTGTTCACTATGGCAGCCATCACTAACATGTGGTTATTGAGTGCTTAAAACGTGACCATTGTGACTGGAGAATTGATTTTTTAATTGAAATGGGATGTGCTATAAGTATAAAATATACAGCGGATTTCAAAATCTTACTAAAAAATGTAACAGTTCTCATTAATAAGCTTTTCATTACCACATTGAAATTTTGGATATATTTGGATAAAATAATCTTACTGTTGAGTTTCAAGGCAACTATCTGTTTCCTAAAATGTTGGGGTTTCAGGCAGCCATCTGTGTCCTCAGTTGTTGGAGTGCTCTTGGCCAAAGAATGACGAGATATCTCCAAGTAAAATAAGCATAAAACAAAGTTGATTGAGGAAGACAAAGGTAAGTTTACTGAGTAAGAAGGTTTACAAAGAAAGATGGGTTTTCTATAGACAGAAAGTGGGTCTCCATTACCATGACAAGAAAGGACTTTGGGCTCAGCACCCACAGCACAGTGGTTATGGCGCCAGCCACATACAACAAAGTTCTTGGGTTTGAATTCAGCCTGAGCTAGCTAAATAACAATGACAACTGCAACAAAAAAAATAGTGGGGTGTTATGGTGAGTGCCTGTAGTCCCACTTACTTGGGAGGCTGAGGCAAGAGATTCACTTAATCCCAAGAGTTTGAATTTGCTATGAGCTGTGATACCAGGGCACTCTATCAAGAGCATCATTATGAGACTCTGTTTCAAAAAAGAAGAAGAAGAAAGAAGAAGAAGAAGAAGAAGAAGAAGAAGAAGAAGAAGAAGAAGAAGAAGAAGAAGAAGAAGAAGAAGAAGAAGAAGAAGAAGAAGAAGAAGAAGAAGAAGAAGAAGAAGA
>CAUYON010008727.1:0-27777 GCA_963573935.1 Arctocebus calabarensis
GGTAGAGTGCTGTGGCGTCACACTGCTCACAGCAACCTCCAGCTCTTGGGCTTAAGCGATTCTCTTGCCTCAGCCTCCCTAGTAGCTGGGACTACAGGCGCCCGCCACAGCGCCCGGCTATTTTTTTGTTTGTTTGTTTTGCAGTTCGGCCGAGGCCAGGCTTGAACCCGCCACCTTCGGTATATGGGGCCGGCGCCCTGCTCGCTGAGCCACAGGAGCCGCCCCTGGTTCTTTTTTTTTTGAGACAGAGCCTCAAGTTTTCACCCTGGATAGAGTGCTGTGGCATCACAGCTCACAGCAACCTCCAATTGCTGGGCTCAAGCGAGTCTCCTGCCTCTGCCTCCCAAGTAGTTGGGACTATAGGCGCCCACCACAATGCCCGTCCATTTTTTGGGTACAGCCGCCATTGTTGTTTGGCGGGCCTGGGCTGGATTCGAACCTGCCAGCTCAGGTGTATGTGGCTGGTGCCTTAGCCACTTGAACCACAGGCGCTGAGCTTGTTTGGTTCTTTTTGATGAGTTTCTTGCTGATATCTGTAATTGTTTTTCTGATTTCTTTATTTTGTTTATCTATTTTCTCTTTTGTCTTACTGAGTTTCTTTAAGGTTATTGTTATTATTTTTAGCACAGTGTCTTCACCCTGTTACCCTATGTAGAGTGCTATAGCGCTGTAGCTCACAGCAGCCTCAAACTTTTGGGCGTGATTGTTCCTCTTGTCTCAGCCTTCCAAGCAGCTGGAATTGCAGGTGCCTATAATGATTATTTATTTTTGAGACAGAGCCTCAAGCTGTCACCATGGAGAGAGTGCCATGGCATCAAAGCTCACATAAACCTCCAATTCCTGGGCTCAAGTGAGTCTCCTGCCTCTGCCTCCCAAGTAGCTGGGACTACAGGCCCCTGCCACAACGCCTGGCCATTTTTTGGTTGCAGCCGTCATTGTTGTTTGGCTTGCCCAGGCTGGATTTGAACCCACCAGCTCAGGTGTATGTGGCTGGCGCCTTAGCCCATTGAGCCACAGGCGCCGAGCCATGAGTTTTATTTTTATTGGAGTTTGTTGCTAGAGAATTATTGTATTCCTTTGGGGATGTCTTATTTCCTTTCTTTTTCATGTTTCTCTGTCCTTATGTTGATATCCGTGCATTTGGTATAACAATTGCTTTTTTCAATCTTTTGGTCACATTTTGTAGGGGAAAATTTCTCTTGGAGGTATATCTGTGGTGTTGATTGGGTAGAGCACTTTGGCTTTGATTCTGAGTACGTAGAGTAGTGTAATCTCTTTATCATGTCTTCAACTAGTGTCAGTGGTGTCTGTGATTTCCTTAGTGGTTTAGGGTATGGTTGTTAGTGAAGGATGAGATAAAATTTTGCTAGAGATGAGGTTACCAAGTGGGCCAGTCCTTGGACCCCAGTGGTGCTAGTGGCAGGCAGAGTGTGGTTGTCCTTGCACCCCAGGGTGACATATATAGGCATTAGTTTCTATGGGTACATGTAGGCCAGTTCTTAGGCCCCTGGGAAGCTTGTTAAGATGCTGGTGGGCCCAGTGGGTAGGCTTGAGGACCTCTGGGCAGCATGTGTGGTGGTAGCGCTGGCAGTAGTTGTGGTGGTAGCGGCAGGCTGGGTCGGGCTGTCCTCAGGCCCTCAAGAGAAGTGCCCAGGGGCTAGTGATGGTAGACAAAATGGGGCCATCTCTACGCCCAGGCAGTGTTTTCTGTTTCTGGGGAAGGGGTGTTGCAGTGCTAGGCCAAGAGGGCCTGTCTTCAAGCCAAATGAGTGGTTCCAGGCCCCTTAGGGGAGTGCGCATGTGCTGGCAGCAGTGTGGCAGTGGGCGGAAGGTGTCTGTCCTTTGGGCATGTGGTGTACTATTGCCCTACTGCTGTAGGGGATCAGGTTGCTGTCAAAGGCAGCAGCCCCAGACTGGCAGGATTCAGGCTCTAGGGAGGATTTGTTTCAGCTCCCTTGTTTCAGGGACAGCTTTCCTGGTGCATTGCACTGTCCATTTCCTGGAGTGTAGGTCATTTTGTGTGCTCGAGTGCTGGTGACCCTGCTGCTCCACAAAGTTCAACTCACATCATATCAGTGCAGCTCTCTGGATGGACATGGGGAATGTCAGTGGGGCTAGAGAGATGTGGGGTTGCTGTCGGGCCTCAGGGCAGAATGCAGTCTAGAGTGGGATGGGCTGTTGAAATGGTGGGATGAGGGGAGATGTGGGATCCAGTATGAGTCCCCTCTCTGGAGTCGTGCCATCATGCCATCTCTAGGAAGCTCCTTGTGTTAAACTCTGGGCCCATTCTTTTCTGACTAGGGTTGCTGGAAGTCCACAGTGGGAATGTGGACTGCTGTGGTCTTTTATTTTACCCTTATCCTGCACTGGAGAACCTCTTTGGTCTCCAAGACAATTCTTGCTCCAAGACAATCCTGGCTGAGCAGGCAGTAGAGCTTCTCTTTCCTTTCTTGCCGTAGGTACTTCTCTGTTTAATTCCAGTGTTCTCTTTTAGTTACTGTATTTGAAGTGTGATCATCTGTTACCTATTTTGGTTCTTTGTGGAGGAGATGAGTACCAGATGCCTCTAATCAGCTGTCTTGTAGCCCCTCTTGTAGTTTTGCTTTTGTTGACTATGATTTTGAGATCTTATCCAAAAACATTCTTCCCCATACTAATTCGATGCATCATTTCCTCTGTGTTTTCTTCTAGTAGCTTCATAGTTTGGGGTGTTGCGTTTAAGTCTTAATTTTGCATCCAGGGTGGTCAAATGCTGATGATGGTTGAAGCTGGATAACAGAGGTTCATTGTACTTTCCTCTCAACTTTTATATATATTTGAATTTTACTGTGATAAAAAAGAATACATCTAATGTTTTTGTGATAAAAAAAGAATACATCTAATTAACCTGTTGGTAGTAATTCAGCTTTATTCTGCAAGTTTTCCAGGAAGCACTTTCATTGTTCAGTTCTAAACATTTTTTCATTTCCCTTGGTATTTCCTGTTTAATAATGAATACAGTGACCCGGTGCCCATAGCTCAGTGGTTAGGGCTCCAGCCACATACACCGGGGCTGGTGGGTTCGAACCCAACCCAGGCCTGCTAAACAACGATAGCTACGACAAAAAAATAGCCTGATGTTGTGGTGGGCACCTGTAATCCCAGCTACTTGGGTGGCTGAGGTGAGAGAATCGCTTAAGTCCGAGTTAGAGGTTTCTGTGAGCTATGATGTAACAGCACTGTACCGAGGGTGACATAGTTGAGACTCTGTCTCAAAAAAAAAAAAAAAAATACAGTGATGCATTTGTATACACACACACTTTATATACCTTAATGTTATATATTTTGTTTCAATTTTTTGTTGATTTCTGAGTTAATAGTATTATATGCACATATCAAGAAATATTGTCTATACTGTACTGATTTTATTCTTTGAAATTTTTAGAGACCTGATATAAGATCAATACCAATTTTTAAGCAAATAATTTTTGAATAAATTATACATTTGAATTTATAAAAAGAGTTAATTTTACAATGGATTTTGTACATGGTGAGAGATAAGGGTCTAATTTTCATTCTTCTGCATGTGGATTTCCAGTTTTTCTAGCACCATATATTAAATAGACAATATTTTCCTAAATGTGTGTTCTTGGCACCTTTGTTGAAAATCATTTGGCTGTTAGTGCATGGATTTGTATTTGAGCTCTCAATTCTATTCCATTGGTTTATGTGTCTTTTGGGGCCAGTATCATGTTGTTTTGGTTACTGTGGCTTTATAGTATATTTCGCACTGAGTTAATGTGATACCACAGGCTTTGGTCTTTTTGCTCAAAATCGTCTTGGCTATTTGGGGTCTATTGTGATTCCATATGAATTTTGGCATTTTTCTGAAGAATATCATTGGCATTTTGGTAGGGATTAAATTTAGTATGTAGATTTAGGGTAGTATGGGCACTTTAAAATATTAATTCTTTCAGTCCTTAAACACAGATTTTCATTTACTCTTGTTCTCTTCAATTTCTTTTCATTACTGTTTTATAGTTTTCATTGTAGAGCTCTTTCACTGCCTTCAATTAATTCCTAGGCACTTTTTAATAGCTATTGTAAATAGGATTGTCTCAGTGGTTTATTTTTTAGCTAGCTCATTATTAGTGTATAGAAACAATACCAGTTTTTGTATGCTGATTTTGTATTCTGCAATTTTACTGAATTCTTTTATTCTAACAGTTTTGTTGCTGGAGTCTTAATAGGGTTTTCTATATATATATATATACATATATATATATAAGACCATGTCATCTGAAAATAGGGATTTGTGTTTCTCATTTACAATTAATTTGGATGCTTTTTACTCCTTTCTCTTGCCTAATTTCTCTGGCTAGGATTTGCACTACTATGTTGAATAAAAGTAGTGAATGTGGATATTCTTATCTTGTTCTAGAACTTAGAGGAAAAGCTTTCAGCTTTCCCCCATTTAGCATATTGTTAGTTATGGGCTTTTCATGCATGGCCTCCTTTATTTTGTTGAGGTATGTTCCTTCTGTACTTAGTTTGTTGAGAAAGGTTTTTTTTAATGTGTTTTTTAAATTTCGGAATATTATGGGCCACATATGTTTTATTTACATACCTTTTTTTTGCACGGAATGAGTCAGTGTTATAAATGTGTCCCGCACCCAGACATTTGCACTCTACCCAATAGGTGCTTATTTATCCATTCTCACCTTCCTCCCACCCCAGCTTGATCTTCATTGAGACTTACTTCCATACATGTACTTAAGGGTTGATGGATCAGTTCCAACCAGGTATTGAGTACCTGTATTTGTTTTTTCATTCCTGTGATGTTTCATATATTTTGTGATTTCTTTTGGGCTCTCAATTGTATTCCATTGGCTTATCTGTCTTTTTGGTCACAGAAGCCAATGGACTAGAATTGACAATATAAATGATATTCTTGATATGTGCAGTATGTGTATTTGAAGTACATGTATTTGTTTCTTCTTCCTGTAACTAGAAAAATGTTCTCCAGTTCCATGCAGGTTGTCACAAAAGATACTACATTGCCATTTTCTTTATGGCTGAGTAGTGCACTATAGTATGCATATGTCACATTTTATTAATCCATTCATATATTGGTGGGCACTTGGGTTGTTTCCAAGTATTTATAATTATGAATCAAACTGCTGTAAACATTCGAGTGCAGGTATTCTTTTTATAAAATGACCTTTTTTCCTTTGTGTGTATATTCAGCAATGGGATTGCTGGATCAAAAGGTAGGTCTACTTTAAGTTCTTTGAGTTATCTCCATGCAGTTTTCTATAGAGGTGGTAACTAGTTTGCACGCTCAGCAGTGTATAAGAGTTCATTCCTCTCCACATCCTTGCCAGCATCTGTTGTTTAGGGACTTTTTAGTATGAGCCATTCTTTTAGTTTTTTTCTTTTTTTAGAGACAGAGTCTCACTTTGTCACCCTTGGTAGAGTGCTGTGGCATCACAGCTCACAGCATACTCCAGCTCTTGGCCTTAGGCAATTCTCTTGCCTCAGCCTCCCTAGTAGCTGGGACTACAGGTGCCTGCCACAATGCCTGGCTATTTTTTTGTTGCAGTTTGGCCAGGGCTGGGTTTGAATTCACCACCCTTGGTATATGGCCCCCCACCCCCTGCCCGAGCTGTTCTTTTTAGAGTTAGGTGATACTTCAGTGCGATTTTGATTTGCATTTCCCTAATGGTTAGAGACAGTGAGCATTTTTTATGAGTTTATTTGCCACTAGGGTGTTGAATTTTGTCAAATGTATTTTCTACATCCTTTGAAATGATCATAGAGTTTTTGTCCTTCATTCTCTTCATGAAGTGTATCACATTTATTGATTTGTATATGTTGACCCATCTTTGAATCCCAGGGATGACTGACTCTTACTTAGTCATGGTAAATTCTGATGACCAAGAATTCGTGTGTTGCTGAATTTGGTTTGCTAGTATTTTGATAGGGATTTTTGTGAATATTGATGTCTATTTTTAACACTATTTGAAAAGAATGTCTTTTCCTCATTGTTTTACCTTTGTTTCTTCATCAAAGATCAGTCAACTGTATTTTTGAACGTCTGTTTCTGGGCTCTCTATTGTGTTCATTGAGTGACTTGTTTGTTCTTTTGATAGTACCATACTCTTGATTACTTTAGCTTTATAGTAAATCTTGAAGTCAGGCAGTGTCAGTCATTTAAAGGTCTTCTCTTTCAGTGTTGAGTCTTGATCTTTTTCCTCTCCGTGTAAATCTTAGAGTCAGTTTGCTGACATACATAAAATAGCTAGTTGGAATTTTTATCGATACTGTATTAATCTAATTGATATCTTGACAATATTGAGTATTTCTATCCATTAATACAGAATGTATCACCACTTATTTAGTTCTTTTTAACTTTTATTGTGTTGTATATTTAATTTAGATTTTTGAAGCAAGTTTCTCTTTCTCTCTCTGTCTCTTTCGTCACCCAGTCTGGGTCCAGTTGGGTCACCCAGTGGCCCAATCATGGCTCACTGAAACTCATACTTGTGGCTCATGCAGTCCTCATGCCTCAGCCTCCCAGGTAGCTAGGATTACAGACATCTGCCACCATGCCTAGCTAAGATTTTTTATTTTTTGTAGAGACAGGGTCTCTCTATGTGCCTAGGCTGATTTTGAACTCTCGGCCTCAAGTGATCCTCCCTACTAACTCATCTTCCTAAAGCATGGAATTACAGGTGTAAGCCACTGTGTCTGATCTTTCTTTTACCTTTTGTGAGAGATTTGTAATTTTCCTCATATAGATGTTCTACCATATTGTTGTATTTCTAAGTATTTCTTTTTAGAAAAGCTAATGCAAATGTGTTTTAATAACAATTTCCACTTTTTAATTGCAAGTATATAAGAAAATGGCTTTTTTTTTTTTTTTTTTTTCTGAGACAGACTCAAGCTGTCACCCTGGATAGAGTGCTGCGGCATCACAGCTCACAGCAACCTCCAATTCCTGGGCTCAAGCGAGTCTCTTGCCTTTGCCTCCCAAGTAGCTGGGACTGCAGGCACCCGCCACAATGCCCGGCCATGTTTTGGTTACAGCCGTCGTTGTTGTTTGGCAGGTCCAGGCTGGATTCAAACCCACCAGCTCAGGTGTACGTGGCTGGCACTTTAGCCTGTTGAGCCACAGGTGCCTAGCTGAAAATAGCATTTTATATTAAGTTTGTATCCTGTAGCCTTGCTGTAGTAGCTTACTAATTCTAGGATTTATTTGTGTTATTTTTTCAGATTTTCTCCATAGCTGGTCATGTTATCTATGCATTCAGTTTTATTTATTCCTTCCCAATCTCTATGTCTTTTCTTTCTTTTTCTTGTCTTACTGAATTAGCTAGTAGCATTCCACTACTATGTTGAAAAGCAGGGGTGAATGGAGATATTCTTGTCATGTTTTTGGTGTTAGTGGGAAAGCTTTGAGTTTTTCAGTAAGTGTAATGTTAGCTGTGGGTTTTGTGTAGGTCCTCTTTATCAAATTAAGAAAGTTCCTCTCTGTTTCTAGTTTGCTAAGAATTTTTATCATGAATGAGTATTAATTTGTCAAATGCTTTTTCTGTATTCATTGATATAATCGTGTGATTTTTTTTGAGCTTGTTTATGGGATGGATTATATTAATTGATCCTGTAATGTTGAACCACACTTGTACATATGGATATATTCCGTGTGGTTGTGGTGTATGATTTTTATACATTTTTGGGTTTGCTAATATTATGTTGAGAGTTGTCACATGTATGTTCATTAGCGATAAAGGTTTGTCGTGTTCTATTCATGTAACATCTTTGTCTGATTTTGATATTAGGGTAATGCTAGACACATTAAATAAGTTAGGGGGTATTCTTTCTACTACTGTCTTCTATAAGGCTACATATTCTGGAAGGTAGAAAGTTGGAATGATTTCTCCCTTAGATGTTTGGTAGAAGACACTCATAAAGGCTCGGTGCCTGTGGCTCAGCGGACTAAGGCACCAGCCATGTACACCTGAGCTGGTGGGTTCGAATCCAGCCCAGGCACGCCAAACAACAATGATGGCTGCAGCCAAAAAATGGCTGGGCGTTGTGGCGGGTGCCTGCAGTCCCAGCTACTTGGGAGGTGGAGGCAGGAGACTCGCTTGAACCCAGGAATTGGAGGTTGCTGTGAGCTGTGATGCCACAGCACTCTATCCAGAGTGACAGCTTGAGGCTCTGTCTCAAAAAAGAATACACTCATAAACACATCTAGTCCTGGTTCTTTCTGTTTTAGAAGGTTATTAAGTATTGTTTCAATTACTTTAATTGATACAGGCCTGATTTTAGCAGATATGAGCCTCCTTATAGGTCTTTCATTTTGGCTCTTTTGGTTGATTTGTTTGAAATATTGAAGCTATTGATTTAATATCAGATTATGTTGTCATTTATTGCAGTTTTTTATTATTGTTTTCAAAGTTCATTTTATTTTATTTACTTATTTTTGAGACAGAGTCTCAAGCTGTCACCCTTGGTAGAGAGCTGTGGCATCATCATAGCTCACAGTAACCTCCTACTCTTGGACTCAAGTGATACTCTTGCCTCAGTTTTTTCTATTTTTAGTAGAAACGGGGTCTCACTCTTGCTCAGGTTGGTCTTGAACCCATGAGCACAAGCAGTCCCCCCGCCTTGGCTAGAGTGCTAGGATTATAGACACGAGCCACTATTCCTGGCATTTATTGCAGTTTTAAGATACTTGTCAAGTATTCTATAAGTTGCCTTGAATTTTATTTGTGTATACTTTTATAAGATATTAATAAAAACACAACTTTTTTTCCAGCCTAGTGTATTAATCGTAACCTACAAGGAGCCTGCAAAATCATCCACTCAGTTTGGATCCTACAAGCAAGCTGAATGGAGGCCAGATAGTACAATGATAGCCGTGTCGGTAAGTAGATTTTTCTACTTAATAATGTTTTCTTATGAAATAATTATGTTACATTTAAATTTGGTTCTCTTAGATGGTTTTCTTTCAATGTTTATCACTTGTGAGCATTTATCTTCCTATAATAGGACTTCTTCCTCCCATTCTTCTTTGGAGGTTACTCCTGCTCTTTCTCTCTTGTTGATTCTACTTCATTTGATCCATAAAGGTAGCACTGTATCCTTTTCTGTTTGTTTTCACTTTCCTGTTTTGTCCTGGAAGTCTAATCCAGTTTTTTAAAGCTTTCATCTATTTTCACATGATATTCTGGGTTTTTTTTCCAGTGGTACAGTCATAGCTCACTGCCAACCTCAAACTCATGGGCTCAAGTGAGTCTCCTGCATCAGCCTTTGAGTAAATGGGACGACTCATGCATGATGCCATGCCCAGCTACTTTTTGAAATTTTTTGTAGAGATGAGATCTTGCTGTGTGGCCCAGGCTGGTCTTGAACCCCTGACCTCAAGCTGTCTTCTCACCTTGGCCTTACTAAGTGGTAGAATTATAGGCGTTAGTCTCGTGTAGTACTCTTGAATTTATATTAAGTCCTGCTCTCTTTTCCAAAGGATATCCCAGAAAATAATAAACTTTGTATGCTTAAGCACATTAAATTCTCATATCCATTTGGATATATTCTGCCTTTGTCTTCTGTTCCATTATATGTGCCTCAGTGTGGTTAATTTTACCTTTTCAGTTAATGTTCTATCAATGTTGAGAGTTGTCATTATCAGCTACTTTGGTTTATATTGAGCATCTTCTATGTAACTACTATTGTGGTTAGTTTACATGAATCATCTCATTTTATTTTTAGATTGGTGTTCTGAAGTAGATACTGTTGTCCTTCATAATACATGAGCAAATTTAGGCTTTGAGAACGTGTCCTATTTAAGGTTATACAGATGGTGTAGAGTAAGAAGATAAGATGTAACTTAGCTAGCTACTCAGATTTCATTTTCAGTATTCTTAACTATTAGCCTAATTTGTTTTTATGCTTTCATTTTCTTTCTAGTCCCGTGTTATATGATATAATGCTGACTAGGTTAATCATCTGAAGCTGCTCCACAAGGGTCAAAAATACTGAGTAGTTCTGCACCTCTTTTGGCAGACTATAGACCATGTACCAATCTACCCTGTTGCCTGTTTATGTGTGGACCATGAAGTAAGAATACTTTTTATATATTTAAACAATCAAATAAATCAAGGAAGGGTATTCTTTTGTTACGCTTGAAAATTATGTGATATATAAATTTCAGTGTCCATAAATACAGTTTTGTTGGGGGCATGGAAGTGCCCACTTATTTGTGTATTATCTGTGACATCTTTCAAACTACAACAGTAGATTGAGTTGACTATTTCTGACACCATCCATATCTGGTGTTCTCATTGCTTTACTCTTCTGTTTAGTGCACTATAACTTGGCTCAGCGCCTGTGGCTCAATGGGCTAAGGTGCCAGCCATGTACACCAGAGCAGGCGGGTGGGAATCCAGCCTGGGCCTGCCAAACAACAATGATGGCTACAACCAAAAAATGGCTGGGTGTTGTGACGGGCGCCTTTAATCCCAGCTACTTGGGAGGCTGAGGCAGGAGACTTGCTTGAGCCCAGGAACTGGGGATTGCCGTGAGCTGTGATGCCACAGCACTCTATCCAGGGTGACAGCTTGAGGCTCTGTCTCAAAAAAAAAAAAAGTTCACTATAACTTAAAGCAACATAATTACAATTTCATGGCATCTTATATGTATACGTACTGCCATTCTGTGACATTTTATATTTTTATTACTAATATATACTTATTTCAAAAGAACAAAAGAGAAAAAGAAACTTTGAATGTTAAAGCACATTTGACTGTGGATTATTTTTTAATGACTTAATGGCAGAATATTGTGTTTATTACAGTTATGCCAAAAGAATATAAATTGACATTCCCAGACTAAGCACTCATCACAGTATTCCCAGTTCACTGAATGTAAAGTTAAAAGAGTTAGAAAATTAAAATGGCATGGCTCATCACAGCAGAATTCTTTTACAGAAATACGGTATAAAAACATATTCAGAGGAAGTTTGCTTATTTTTTGATGACTTGACAAATGGACTCCTGCAATTTATTTATATATTTGAATGGTCAATTCTGAGTGTAAAGTGACTGAAAATTACTCTGAACAACTTGTGTGGAACAACTCCAGATGAAAAAATTCTAGAACTTGAGAAAATACTAATTCAGTATAATTCGAAGTGGAATCTACTAAGATGTGTTTTAATTGATGGGAAAAATCCATGTGGAATAGGTAAGCTTCCCAGGACAAATTTATAAAGCATGTGAAAATAAAAAAGGCTTTTGAAGCCTATAGATACTAGTTTTTGTCAGAGATAGAATCTGAATATCCTAAATTACCCTACCCCTCAGCTTATGTGGCTTTGTGTAGCAGTAAAGGTTTATTGGAAACTTTTAGCTCTTCTATGAGATTTGACAGTTTTCTGAACTTGAAGGATGAACTCCACTACTTAACAGACTCTGAATGACTTCTGGAAATATTCTTTTGCTGCAGACTTGATATATTTTCCTAATGAGTTTTGTCTAAAACTGGATGGTAAACAGTGTTTATTTGTGAAAGTTGTATGTGGTTAAGTCATTTCAGTGGCAACCGAGATTGTCTGAATTACGGTAATGTCAGGCTTCTTTTTACACTTCCAGAGCTGTCAGAAGTTAAGAAGTGAGATTTCTATTTCCATCTGAAATTAGCAATAGATATATTTTCTGAGTTCAAACCACAGCTCCAATAGCATTTTCGGACCTTGTTACAAGTCCAAAGGAAAATTCCATATTACAGAATTCAGTTGTACAAATGAGGAGCTTACACATTTTTAGTTGGTGGAGATTAATCTGTGGTGTTAAATAGCAAACATTAAGAGAAGAATCTAATATAATTGTATAATTGCCTACCAAGTAACAAATACATTTGATTAAAATCATACACTTGTGATACCAGTATTCGGCAGTACCTTGTGGAAAAACATTTTCATATATGAAACATGTAAAATATCATTAAGAGTTGGCATTAATAGATGAAACTTTGCAATTGATTTTGACAGGAAACAGCAACTTTAAATTCCACTTATCCCATAAAAAGAATCCCATTCTCATTTGTGAATGTATATCCAAAAAAAATTAACTTATTACTCTTATATTTAGAATGTTGTAATTATAAAAGTTACAAAAAATTTCACTTTGTATTAATCATATCTTTGTATTTTTGATACTTTGACATTTTGGGGTGTTTCTGTCCCTGGAGAGCCAGCACAAGGCTAGTCAATTTTTATAGATTATAAGAGACTCACCTATAAGTGTACCTTTGTATGTAAACCAGCAATCGAAAGGGCATACTCCCAACCACCTCCTTTATTGACTTCCGATGTTCTGGACTGCTGTTCCCTGCCCTAATTACCACGTCCAGAGATACCCTCTGTACCCCACAGCACACTGAAATTATGCAGACTAGCAGATTCTAAGCTTCCTTACCATGTCTCATGCATTCCTTCTTATGGGAATTCACAGTAAAGGCTCTCCCTCCTGCTGCTTCCTGACTTTCCAGGTGCTTTCCCTCATGGCCCTTGGTGTGGCATGTCATGCTGCCACCTCTTTGGAATTATAACAAACTATCTTTTCATTGGCAGTTGTCTCCTGATCTGTTATCTCACCATACCTGAATAATAGTAAAACTTACAGTTTAAAATATTCTCTTGTTATGTAAGTACTACATCATAGCCCTCATTTTCCCTTTTGACGAGTAAAGCCTAATATGTTTAGTGTGTGACTTGTTACCAGAAAAATTTTCAGATTCTTATCCTACCAATAAAGTTCAGTCTCATTAGCTTTGCATTTAAAGTTCTTTAAAAATTCTAATTTAGATACAGTGGTTAATTGCACTGTTTCTTGTTTGAAATTCAATAAACTAGACTTTTCATCTGAAATAGGACATTTCATATTTAATGACCTATTACTTCATTGCTTCTCTGATTTTTTTTCATTCTTATTCTACACAGACTTTCATTTAGTCAAACTTTTTTTTTCATTATTCATTCAAGGGTATCCAGTCTATGGCCCATGGGGATTACTTAAGGATTGTTTTGCTTATGTGTGGTATTAGACATCGCAGAAATTATGCATAGACCTTTAATTGTTTGCTCATCAACTTTGTTAATGTTTGTGTATTTAATGTGTGGCCCTTGACAACAATTCTTCTTCCAGCATGAGCCAGAAAAGAAAAAAAGTTTGGGCATCTTTGGTAGAATATTTGTAGAAAACTGACAAACTTTGCTGATTAATTGTATGTAGAAGATGAAGATAAGGAATTGAAGATAATTCTGGTTTCAAGTGTAGGTGATTAGGTAGCAGTTCATAGCAATTGGTGAAAAAATAAGATGATCAGGTTCATTAAAGAACATAGAATTTCTGAATTTGGTCTCATAGGGTCTTGGTATATTCATTAATCATTTTTAAAAGTTAATATTGTATTGAATGGAGTTAAGTTGAAATCATTCCCACTTAGATCAGGAACTAGGCAAGGTTGCCCATTGTCCCCATTGCTCTTTAACATTGTAATGGAAGTTCTCATGTTTTAATATAAACTATATGAATGAACACATATTTATTAATAGTTATAAAACAAAATGGACATATGTTTCAAAACCTGATAAGCATATTATGTAAAACAATATTAAATAATAGGAAATTAAAATGTACCACTAATTGCTCCACAAATAGACATTTCTCAGATTCATAAAGGTTCTTTGGTGCAATGCCAGTGTAGAAAACACTCTGCTTCAAACACTGTCCATTACAGGACGACTTCTTCAGTAACATCCTTCCCCTGCTTCCAGGGAGGCCGTCAGCTCACTGGGGACACCCCCTGGGAGGGTGAGGGATTATGGGGCCTGGGCTCACAACTTTAAGAGTGTGCTGACCCTTGAGACCTAAGCGTGAGATTTTTCACAAATAACACAGGTACCTTCATCCTTAATCCTGGAGCCTCCATCTGTCTCTTTGTTCGTGTTTCGTCACTGGGGAAGCAAGGTAGGGGACCAGCCTCATGTCTTTTTTCTGTTTTCCAACTTTGAAACGGCTGATGAAAACGAAAAGAGGCTGTCCTTTATCAGTGTCCTAACAGCCATGGCAGAATTGTTCCTCCAACCTTATTACCTTTGATTTCTAGCGTCTTCCCCAATGCTGTTTTCTACATTTCAGAGCATAAGCTAGATACAAGTTTCACTGTAGCTTGAATATACACTGTGGGTATCAGAGTTAAAGCTTGCCACCTTACCAGGAAAGGAGGCTCCAGAGAAATAAGGCATGACAGAAATAACTTAGCTCCAGAACCATGGCAAGAAGAGCAAAAATACCATAGGTAGTATATTAGAAATGTAAAAATTTGTGTTCAAATTTTTGGCCAATGGAATAAGTTCTCATTCTCACACGAAATCTCTCAGGTTCCTATGTATAATAAAGACTCATTATTATACAAAGATGCTTTGAGATGGTAGGTTGAGAGGGACAATACATGAGCATTTATGTGTGTGTGCATCCTGGCCATTTTGGCCACTTTCCCAATCAGCACTGATGGCAGAGAGTAATTCGCACTGATTGCTGAACAGCCGAAGTGATTGCATCCCACTGAGTAGCAGTTCAGGCATTTGGGGTGAGAGAGCACTTGCTGTGTACAATGACCATTGGCAGGCTTTCAGAAATTCTTGCTAAATTTGAAAATGGGTTTGGGAACAATATCAATTTATGCCAAGTCAATTCAATAATTGGTGAAGAAATGAGAAGGGAGCCTGTTTTGGAAATAGAACATCTTCAAATTAGAGGGTTGACATTCTCATATCATCCTCATTCTGGGATTCTTTTCCATTTGTGAATTGTTTATTTTATTGTATGATTCTGCACAATTAGTATTGCCCTTGTAAACTGTTCGCTAGGCATTTTCCATTTTATGTGTTTATTCATTCACTCTATAAATATTTTTAAGGACTTACTATGTTTGAATGTTCTATCTAAAATTTACCCAGATAAAATTGAGGACATGGACTATTCCCTGCATCAAGTAATGACAAGCAATGGGCTGAAATAGAATAGCAGATTCTGCTAAGCTGGGCATAGTTCACAGGTGCTTGTGCAGCACCCCCCAACACTTCAAATGTCCTGAGCATTCAGTGTCAACATGTATGCAGCAAAACTGTAACAGTGAAAAAATGCTCCCATGATTCGTGGGACTTAGGAAACTTGGGGACCTAAGTCACTGATTCTGCTAGTGGCTGTCAGGTTGACTTTCAGCCAATAAATTAACCTCTCTTCATTTCAATTTCCTACGAAGGCAAGAACTTTCTCTGTTACTTTTATTACTTTAGCCTCAGCTAATAGAAGAGACCCCAGCCCTGGTGGAACTTAATAAACATCACTTCAAAGAAGGAATAAAACAATTTGATCTCAGATATCTAGGGTCTGAGCTAGGCCACAATTAAACCGTGAAGACTTAGTGATGACCTCTAGCTTCTGGCTTACAGTAAAAGTGGCTTAGTGATCTTCTGGGCCTTTCACTTTAGGCCATAGCTCATCAGAGAAAGTATCTAGTCACTTCAGTGGTGAGCACTGGTGAGCCCAGGAAAAGAAAAGGTAGGAGAATTTATCCTAATACCTAGTTGAGAACTAGTTCAGGTATTTGGTGTAGAAAAGGTAAGGGCATGGGGTAAAGAGAGATGGTTTTGCTGCTGGCAAAGTATACTATATCTAAAAATAGGAATTCATGTTAGTCTAAGCTGTCTGTTAGGGTATCAGAAAAAAAGGCACTTAATTAAAAAATTCAGTAACATCTTTTCTGATTACTTGGGGCAACCCTAAGTGTCAATTTCTCTGCAATCTTTTTGCTTTCTGTGTACCTGTTTTATTGCTAACAACATAGTTTATTGTCATAGTTTATAGTGTGAATTTGTGTATTTCACACCAGATTATATGTTCCTAGAGACCAAAATGCCTAAGACATAGAAGATGCCGAATAAATGTTGGTTTGAAGGGTATACTGTCTTTTCTCGGCATGAACATTCACAAATGCTATGTTACCGACATGCTCCATGAACATTCATAGAGCTTAGTTTTATATTTAATAATGTTTTTGCTTGTCAGAAAATACTTTAATGCAACTTACTCCACAAAGTGGAAGATGGAAATGTTTCCTCACAGCCTTCTTTGACACATGTATTAATTTCGGTCCTTTAATGGAAATGATTGATCACTTCTCTACCTTCCAACAATTGGTTTGTTAGGTCATCCACAAAATGTACATCACGACCATTTGAAACCTGATGCAGACTCATCACAAAGGGAAGTTGTGTAGCGTTTTTTTTTTCCTGTTGTAACAATATTGCACTTGCAATTAACAAAATCAGGGAAAGGAAAGAAAACGTCATCTCTGTTACAGAAAGCAATTCTGATATAGTCAGGAAGCAGTTACTATTTTGGTTCATCAGGAATTGTCATGGAACAAAATTTGTTGTAGGCAAGGAAACAAATCTGTAAAGCATTGTTACAATTATCCATCTGCCAGTCATCACAGAAATAGCCTCTTTGTACCATACTTAAATTCTCTAGAACAAGATTTATTTAAATACATTTTAATATGTTATAATATGTTATTTGGCATTGTAAGTAGGAAGGGGATCTCCAAAACAGCCTACTTGTTAATTATTTGCCGTGGGCACCATTGCTAGGTAATAAACAGCTTTAGTGTTACTGGGAAATTTGATGCATTTGGGTCAAAGTTTGATTTCCTGTACAGGGATTCTATTTGGTTGAGAACCACAGACCAGGATGAGAAGGGGCTTCCTTGCCGAGAAGATAGGTCCCCTGATTCTTTCTGCCTTATTTCAGCATGCTGGAGTTTTTCTCTCTTGACTAGCTCCCTTGGAAACTGCTGACTCCCCCAGTTTCCCTCTTTGATAGCCTCAGGAGCGTCTCAGTAGGGAGGCTTTCTTTACTGGGCAATGAACTTTGGAGGGGGAGTACAGAGCATCTTTAGTCCTGCAGCTTTGAACTTGACTAAAACAATAATAAATGAGATTTCCTTCAGGCTGGGCACGGCTGGATGACCAGTCTGATACTTTGATTAGGTGAAACATTTCAGACTGAGAATAAATGTCTTGTTTTGCCTCTCTGTATTACAGAATTGGAATCATCAGTTTAAACAACCAAGGGTTTAAACTCTTATATTTAAAAAAAAAAATCTGATGAGAAGGAGTGATTTTTCTACTGATTGTAAAACTTTTTATCAGTAAAGTTTATGAAGAAATAGCTATTAAAATGTTCATTCAACAAATTTGTTTTGAAAGCCTGTTATGAGCTAGATTCCATGCTGGGTTCTTTAAATGCAAAGTCCCTGGCCTGGAGTAACTCGTGATCTCTTGGAGAAGGTTCTATATAAGCCAACAAAGCAGAGTGCTGAGTAATAATTACTTTAGAACAACAGAGGAGAGAGCATTGCGAAGGGCCCTAACTCAATGTCCCCTGAGTTTCTACCCTGTGTCATGTTCTCCTGTGCACTTTACATATATTATCTCCCTGATAAAAAACTCTAATGTAACTAAGAAATTGTTCAGATAATAACAGCTATTTTAAAAATAGGTATGGCCTAGAAAGGACTTTGCATTTTCTTGTACTCAATATGTTTAAGTAATTTAATAATAGGCGACTCACATAAGAATATATGCTTATTCTTTATCCAAGTGGATGAGGAATAACCAAATACTATGGTGGCTAGAGCAATACAGAACGCTAGAAATAAAGGGGTTGCTGAGAACTCTCAGGTCAACATGAGAGCTCAAGTATGTCGTGTTTCCATTTGTTCACCACTCACACATGTGTAGCCCTTGTATAATGTCATTCATTTAAAAATAGAGACTAGGTCAAGAGGAGGCTGGTAAAGAATTGTTTCTTTATATGTACATTGGGAGCATCAGAGTGAAGGGACAAGTGAATGTGGAAAACAATCAGCTTTCACTTTTCCTGCCACAATCTCCTGTTTATTGGGCACCAACCCTATGTGAAGCACTAAAGCTCTTAAAAGTATTGAGTACATTAACCTAATTCCATGATTCTCATTCCAAGCTATCATCACAATTCCTCTTATGAGGGTGCAGGCCTTACAGCATTAAGTACATGTCTCTAGACTGATTTTAGTGGTGGAGTTGAGATATAAATCCAGATACGTCTGATATCACTACCTGCATCCCTCTACCCCCCAGATAATGACTACAAAAAATTTGCTCAAGCCGTGTTTGCATGGGAAAAATACATAGAGACGCCCTGGGCAGGGGTGTGCAGAACAAAACTTACTCAGCTGCATCGGAAAAGAGTGGGACAATGAAGTCCAAGTTGTTCATTTCTGCTAATTTGCTTTTGTCTGTAATCTGGGTATTGCTGGCCTTTGTATCTGTGGGTCAACATCCATAGTTCAAGCCACGGCAGATTAAAAATATTAAAAAAAAATTGCCTCTGTATTAAACATGTACAGAGTTTTTTTCTATTATCGTTATTCCCCAAACAAAGCAATATAACAACTATGTACACAGCTTTTACATTGTATTAGGTATTATAAGTAATCTAGAGATGATTTAAACTATAAAACATATGAGAGGATGTGTACAGCTTATATGCAAATACTATGCATAAACACATATGTATTTATATCAGAAACTTGAGCATCTGTGAATTTTGGTGTCTGAGGGAGGTCCTGGAGTCTCCCACAGACACTGAGGATGACTGTATATATTTGATAATATAAACACTGTTGCTGTTATAACACAGAGATAATGAGATTGAAATGACAAGGGCTATAACAATTGGAGAGGTTTTATTTAACACTAGCATGTGAAAATATATAAGAAATAAAGTGGCATATATTTTTTTATTTTTTTGCAGTTTTTGGCCAGGGCCAGGCTTGAACCTGCCACCCTGTTATATGGGGCCAGCGCCCCACTCCTTGAGCCACAGGTGCCACCCATAAAGTGGCATATTTTTTTAAAACTGAGCTTTTAAACTAAGTTTTTTTTTTTTTTTGCAATAAGCAAAAGAAAAACATAGTGGCTCACACTTGTAATTCCAATAACATGGGAGGCTGAGGAGGGAGAATTGCTTGAGCTCAGGAGTTCAAGACTTGCCTGAGTGAGAGTGAGACCCCGACACCTAAAAAATGAAAAAGCCAGCTGGGCGTTGCGGCAAACACCTGTAATCCCAGTGACTTCCAGAGGCTGAGGCAGCAGGATGCCCCCAGCCCAAGTCCGAGGTTGCAGTGAGCTAGGACACCATTGCACTGTGCTCAGGCACAGGGTGGGACTCTATCTCAACAACTACAACAACAACAAAAAGCAAAGAAATAAAAATAAATAAGGGAATAAAAGATATATTTAATTGTCTACTGATAATAGTGTACACATCTTTTCCATTTTTCCTTCCGTTTCCTACCTTACTCTTACATTAATTTTATAATCTTCTTTAATTGCTAGTTTCTATAATTGTCTAGTGAATTAATTAGTAAACTTAGGTGCATAGTGAAACTCTTTAGAATTAGGAACTGTCTTGACAATAATACTATGTCAATTCAGTCTTACATTTAAAAATTGTTGGCATAATGCTAGAGTCTGCTTTGTAATCTTTGTCAATAAAAATTTTCTTGATGTTACGTTTGTTTCCTGAAATATTTGACATCTTTCAAGGCTTCCCTTCAGATCAGTTATTTGCTCTGTGGGTTATCTGTAAGATCCCTGTATGTGTATAATTTTTGCTTTCTGTAGTATACACTTCTGTTTTTTCATTCAACATGCAATTTCCTTCCAGGCAATTGAAAGTCTTGGTCTTTAAGATTGTAGTATAACTTGAGAGTGTATTTTGACTAATCTTGACGATGTGGTACCTGAAGAATAATAAGGAGAGAAATGTGGGGCGGCTCCTGTGGCTCAGCGAGCAGGGCGCCGGCCCCATATACAGAAGGTGGCGGGTTCAGGCCCGGCCTCAGCCAAACTGCAAAATAAAAAAAAATAGCCGGGCGCTGTGGCGAGCGCCTGTAGTCCCAGCTACTCGGGAGGCTGAGGCAAGAGAATCGCTTGAGCCCAAGAGCTGGAGGTTGCTGTGAGCAGTGTGACACCACAGCACTCTACCAAGGGTGATAAAGTGAGACTCTGTCTCTACAAAAAAAAGGAGAGAAATGTGGCTTCCTGTTTCCCATATCAGGACATTTCATATTCAAGTTTGCTCAAATAGACAACTGGACTTATTTTTTCAAATACTCATGCCATCAGATGATATTAACTACCAGAAAGACTTCTTGAAGGGGTGTGGCTTCCTGAATCCAACCTCTCCCTCCCTTTTTGTCTGGACTGAATTCAACATTCAGCCGGTCTCCCTTCCAGGAATCCACTTACCAGGACTCCTGTGTTTGTGATTTACCCTGTATATGTCCTATATGCTCAATGGCATATTGACGAGATGAACTGAGTCCTCGTTAATCAAATGGGAATTCAGCCAGAGGCCTTCCTTCACTAATTCAGAGCTCATAATTTCTGTATGAGTATTTGTTAATGAATCATATGAACTGCCACTAACCCAAACATTATTTTACAGACTTGGATGCTAGTTATGTATGTGTGTGTGCACGTGTGTGCACATGTCTTTATTGGCATGAATCTGGGAAGATGAATAAATGAATTTTTCAAAAGTCAGGTAGAAATACAAATGAAGCAAAGGCAGTAATTGAATGGCATGGCACTGCACACCAGCCCACTTTAACTTCTGATGCTGGTAAATAAAACATATTTGAAATATCTGGGAAACCTGCCAGATGAGAAACATTGAATGTATTTTCCAGTTTTTTTCTTTTTCTTAAAGGTTAGATTTAGGCTTCTAACAAAACATCCTGCTAGAATGAGAAACATCAATCAATCTTGTGCACATTGTGTGTTCAAGATGCAAAGCTCCAGTCCTGACGGAGTGACTAAAGTTCACACTTTCTCCCATCCTGCATGTTTATCCAGTATCTGGATTCATGAGCACGGAGTCTGACTGATAAATTCCATGGGATTGAAACACAATCAAATGAAAAAGAGACGATGTCTGTGAAACACTCTATAATTTGCAAATGACCACATAGATGTAAAACATTGTTTTTAATTAATGACTCTCTTTACAACATTAACTAAATAATAGGATAGGTGGTAAATGGCAGTTGTATTGGGAACTTTCTAGTTGGTTCTATTCCTTTGCTGTGTGCTCACCTGCTGGGCCCAGAAGGGAGGGGCAAGGAAGGATCCTGCAGTCATGATTCGGAGGCCACTCCTTTCTCAGACCAAGCCTGCATTGCTTTGGCAGTAGCTTTTACGACCATTTTTCCTTCGTGCTAAGTTTATTAAATCTATTTTGAGCATAATTGTTGAATGCCCAAAGAGAACGAAACTTAGATCTTATCAGAAGTAAGATCTAGGGCGAGCTGGGTGACCCCTCTGAGCCTTATGTCCTCACCTGTAACATATGGTATAACGCTAGTTATCATTATTTTCTGTGGGGTGCTGTTCTGTTGCTTTCTTACATGGATGCTTACTTGATCGTATTTATTTTAAGCAGTAGTCAGTACTGGTCTTAACATCTTGGCAAAAATACATAGCCTCCCTTTCTCCACATAATAATGATGCCATTGTTTTTAAAAATAGAGGCAATAACTCTACTCTATACCTTTACTGTTCTCTAAAATACAGCAAGTCACACCACATATAACCAATATTCAAGCAGAATATTCTTACTCGGCTTTCACACTCGCCTCTCCAACCTGTCAGATCAACCCACAGTACAGTAAGGGGAGTGTGAAGGAAAGGAGCAAAACCACATGGCTAGTCCCTGGAAAGTGCCCACAGGCAAGCAAGATCCCAGGGTTCTGGGAATTCTCTCTGTCTGTCATTGTGGCCACATGTCACCTCTGCAGGCTGTCCTTCTATTCCCGAGTGCTCAGCCTCTTCACTTACACTTCTCCCCTCCCCTCTGCTTTCTCACCTCCTGCAGACAAGTTACAGCTTAAAACTCCCATCTCCTTCCACTTTGACGCTCTCTCTGGGAGGACTTTACATGAAATACCCAATGGTACAGTGTGAGGCAAATGAATGTAGATGGCTTCACCCTCATTCCAGCTTCCCTGCAGTACTAAGGGAATATTCTCTCCATCATCTTATGACTCTGAGGAACTCTGAATCCCCACTAAAGTAAAAGGACTGCTCCATGATGACCTGCAGTGTTGAATCTGCACCTAAGTTTGTCATCACTTTTAACCCAAGTGTTTCGAGAAAGATGAGAAGTAGACAGTAGGCAGACAGAGGGCTACATGGCCAGATCTGGAGCAGTGTGCATGTGGGTATACGGCCATAGACCCTAAATATAGTCAGGGGCTAAGAAAGCCCTAGCAGAGCACACCGTGGCTCACGCCTGTGGTCCTAGCACTCTGTCAGGCTGAGGCAGGAGGATCCCTAGAGCTTAGGAGTTCAAGACCAACCTGAGCAAAGTGAGAACCCATCTCTACTAAAAACTGAAAACTTAGCTGTGTGTTGTGGTGGGCACTTATCATCCCAGTTAGCCTGCCTTGGGAGGATGAGGCAGGAGAATTGCTTGAACCCAGGAGTTTGAGGTTACTGTGAATCAGGCTGATGCCTCAGCACTCCAGCCCAGGTGACAGAGCAAGACTGTGAAAAAAAGAAAAAAAATAAAGAGAGAAGGAAAGGAAAAAATAGCCCTAGGATATCTTCTGCCTCATCAATTACATCCTCCATCCTACATGAAGGCTGCTGTATGGGACCATAAGGTGGCCTTTTCTACATGGTCCTGCCAGAGTCCTTGGAATGTAGGTTCAGAAACTTAATTTCATCAGTCCAGGCCACTTTCTAGAGTCGTGAAACACTGGGTTTAGGATCGTGAATGTTAACATATTACTCTAATTATAGCTAAACTGAGGAGAGAGGGTGGATTGGCCAAAAGCAGAAGGTCATTTGAATGACCATATACAAGTGCACAGTAAGAAAAACACCAACATAGCATTTGCCATAAAAGTATTTACACCAAGCAATTATAGCCTGGGGTCATTTCTCTTTGTACTCTAAGGATATTTATCTCTCAAGGATGCTTTGTCTCAACACAGGACAACTGACGGGTTAGTGCAGCCTCAGAGCACCCTGTGTGGTCAGACTTCAGACCTGCATCACACAGAGATTTTCTTCAGCTCCACCTACCTCTTATGTCAATTAGAGCTGGCCCTGTGTGTTTCATTTGTTTTTCAGACCTATTCGTTCCTAGCCATTCTTTTTTCTTTCCTCTCGAGCTCTGTTCACTTTGAAGACTGCTGCTATTAAGACAAGGACTACTCAAATTCATAACTTAAATGTTCATCTTTCTACAGGTTTTAATATGGAAATTCAAAATCTATTCTGATTTTACTAGTTATCTTTTAGTGGAGCTATTTTCATTTCACAGACTTGGACTTAGAGAACTCGAACTTGGTATGCAAATCTGGGCAAAAACGTTTGAATGTGTTATTTTTCATTTTGATTTGGAAATGAGAGTGCTTTGAAGATCTGCCTGCAACAAGGGATACCCATAAAGAAGAAAATAAACCAAATGTCAATGGAACGCACAGAGATTCTGAAAACAAAAGAAAGTCAAGAGATTTACCCAAGGTCAGTGAGCACATCTGTTGCAGAGCTGAGAATAGATGTCACCTAACTCCTTGGCCGATGTCCTGTACAATAGATCCCTCTGGCCAATATTTCTTATGTTGTGAAGGGCAGTGGACAAACCAGACAAACCTCTTTAGTATAACAAATGTGAGTCCTGGTGCCTGGGCTGTTTACTTGAGTTCATTTCCATCTTTAAAATCTTCTTTTCATTCAACTCTTAGGAGTACTTCAGTCTTAAAGATTTTTTCTTTTTTTACTTAAAAAAGCTATATAAATGGATGGCATTTAAGAAACTAAAAATGAATAGACCTCATTTTAAAAATTATGTATGAAATTTCCTGCAATTTCTATCTTACATGCAAGGTATAGTTCAATTACTGAGCAATTTTTGTCATTATTACTCCAACCTACCAAAATTAATTATCATGCCTTCCATAGTTCTGTAAGTTCTTACCATTATTGTTCTAATTATGTATGTATCTATCTGGTTTCTTTGAATGCAGGTGAATTTTTTATTCCTACTTGCATCTCTCATCTAGTACTTAGTATGCATTTTATATAATGTGAATTTAATAAATGCTAAGGTAAAAAATGCTCATATACACCTTTAGTAATATTTTTGTTCTGGTTTGCATTTTATTTTCAGGAAGTATCATAGTAGATGCAAACATAGACCCAACAATTCAACCCATAATAAATATCACACTTGGGGCTTTCCCAGTGTTCACTTTATGTGACATTTTGCTCATGCAACTGAGCAGCAGGGAAGAAAAAATTCCCTTGGGTCTGCCCCTGGTAGAGTGCAAAGCAGAGGAAGGGAGAAGACTCTCTGCCTTGATTATTTCCTTACAACACATGGAGTAGAATCATTTATTCATTTGCTACCCATTGTTTCTGCTGGAATTCAAGACATCTGGTAAAGTTCAGAAGAAATGATGGGAATGAGAAGAGGAAGAAGGTTCAGAAGATTACTAAAATTTCAGGATTGACATTCTCCAGAAGAACAGAATGTGTCTAAGCTACTTCCAAAATTTGCAAGGCAAATTCAAGTCACGTGGACACCACTGAGTGGTTTCTGGCACTTCTGCAGATCTGAGATGGCTGTTATCTAAAGATAAACTGTGACTCATGTCTGATGAGGAGCTGAGTCAGTGGTCAGTACCTACAGTCGCTGACCTGAGAAGCAAATGCAGGGATGGGAAAGTGAACGAATCAAGAGGTGAAAGTGGGTTGCCATCCCAGGTTATATGGAAGAGAATGACTTAGAAAAGGGGGCATGAAAGTAAACCAAGTTGGCTGCATAATATGTATTGATCTCTGTGTATGTGGGGGGTAGTTCATCAAGCTTACCACACATATGAGTGTCTGTGTTAGCACATTGACTACGGCGGCATTAGAAATTTGCACTCTAAAAAGCATAGTGTTTTGTGATTTTTTGTTTTTTCTTTGTATGTTTACCTTATTTAGGGGCCCTTTAATTGTTAAAATAAGAATTGTATGGAAAAATTCTTATCTGCAGTATGCTAAGGGAACCAATGGCATAGAATTTTGATCTGGCGACCTTCAAATTAATGTGATTGATTCATTGATTGGTTGATACGTTGAATCCCCCAACTTTAAAAACTGACCCAGCAAAATCTAATTAAAAACAACAAATCACTGCTGAGCTGCTGAGACATGGGGTTGCTGAGACCGCGTATCTCCCCAGATTGTGAGGAGATTTCATTCTAGCTGGTCTGGCCTTCAGATTCCCCATTTTCCATTGAAAACACATACCCTTGTAGTGATGGCATATCAGCTTCATTAGTCTGCTCTGGTCTGAATTCTTAAAAGGTTTTTGGAAAATTTCCAGGGTCACGGATCACCACACATTTTCAGAGTGCTTGAACCTTTCAGCCAACTATTCTCTAATCTATTTGTGCTGACAACTGGCTGAGTAGGTCCAGTTATGCAGCACTGCCTCCCTGGTGCAGTGCAGAGTTTGTGCTCTGAAACTTCTGCGTTTCTGCCTTTCTCCCCTAGCCTGCCCTCTCTCAGGATGCATCCCAGGGTGTCATCTCCAGGGGACATCAGTCTCAGACAACGAGATACCCTTTCCCGCAGACTTCTTTTAAACATTTGTTTAACATCTCCCAATTTGAAACAAATGAAGGACAGTTGGGAGGATAATTTTTGTGTAGTGCTCCCTACAGGAAGGAAAAATGAAAGGGGAACTAACAGAGGGAGACTCCTAAAGAGACTCTCTGGGAATGTGCCCCCCTCAGCGATGTTCCTCCTATCGCTCTTTTCCACTCTAACTTTGACAACTTGTTAGTGTGTCTTAAAACGGGATGATTTCCCCTCATAAAAGTCCATCTTATTGTAATTTAAAAGTATTTTAGCTTAGAAAACAAACAATTTTCTTGTACTTTATGTTTTTATTGAAATCCACCAAACATTTGGCCAGGTGTGGCTTGAAAATGATGGTGAAAGTTGGAATTCCCCTCTTCTTTTCTTAGAAAACATACAAATCTCACAAGGAGAACATGAAACAGAAATACAAATTCCAGATGAAACTTGGATCTATAAAGGAAGTACAGGGGCTTCCAAAACAAGTGGAGCAGAGAATGTGGGTGGAGGGAAACAGAGAGAGGTACCCCATGTTAGAAGGTGCTGGCCCATTACACCTCCCTGAGGGGAAAAACACAGACCGCCCCACATATACACCTGTGGCAGCGGGGAGCCTGCGTGGGAGCTCTCCTTCGGTGGAGGATAATGTGTACTCAGGGACAAGCCCTGCAGTTGTGGAGGAAGGTGAAGGCTTGACACTGCCCACAAACCCATTCCTGTCCATCTTCATTAATGTCCAAACCAGCTTGCCTACAAATCCTGGGTCTTGAAGCATTCTCCTCCAAAACTTCCCCAGGGTCCAGACCTCTCTCCTATATGTATTTCCTTTGATCCTTCCTCCAAAATTTATAGCAAAGTTTATTTTTATTTATTTCAAAAGTTCCCTTTCCTTTTAATGTTTTTTTTTTAAGTTTTAAACAGTGTTAGACAGGATGGTGTCCAACTTCCCTTTTTTTACTTATTTATTTATTTTTTAACATAGCCTTCACGGCCTTTTAATCACTATATGAAGACATTTATATTCTACATTTAGTAATTTTCACTTGTACCCTTGTAAGATGCACCATAAGTTTGATCCCACCAATCACCCTCTGTCCACCCATCCTCCCCCCTCCCCTCCCCTCCCTTGCCCCTTTCCCCATTTCTTGTGCTATAACTGGGTTTTAGCCTTCATATGACAGCTATAGATTAGCTTCATAGTAGGGCTGAGTACATTGGATACTTTTTCTTCCATTCTTGAGATACTTTGCTAGGAAGAATATGTTCTAGCTCCATCCATGTAAACACAAAAGAGGTAAAGTCTCCATCTTTCTTTAAGGCTGCATAGTATTCCATGGTATACATGTACCACAATTTATTAATCCATTTGTGGGTCGATGGGCATTTAGGCTTCTTCCACGACTTAGCAATTATGAATTAGGCTGCAATAAACATTCTGTTACAAATATCTTCTTTTTTTTTTTTTTTTTTTTGTAGAGACAGAGTCTCACTCTGTCGCCCTTGGTAGAGTGCTATGGAGTCACAGCTCACAGCAACCTCTAACTATTGGGCTTAGGTGATTCTCTTGCCTTAGCCTCCCAAGTAGCTAGGACTACAGGCACCAGCCACAGCACCCAGCTAATTTTTGATGCAGTTCAGCTGGGGCCGGGTTTGAACCCGCAGCCCTCGGTATATGGGGCCAGCGCCCTACTCGCTGATATTATGATGTGATTTTTGGTCTTCAGGATATATACCCAATAAAGGAATTATAGGATCGAATGGCAGATCTATTTTTAGATCTATAAGTATTCTCCAAATGTATTTCCAAAAGGAATGTACTAGTTTGCATTCCCACCAACAGTGTAGAAGTGTTCCCCTTTCTCCACATACACGCCAACATCTCTGGTTTTGGGATTTTGTTATGTGGGCTAATCTTACTGGAGTTAGATGATATCTCAAAGTAGTTTTGATTTGCATTTCTCTGATCATTAAGGATG
>CAUYON010008728.1:0-18540 GCA_963573935.1 Arctocebus calabarensis
TCACCCCCACCGTGTCAATAATTGTCATTAATTGTCCTCATATCAAACTTGAGTACATGGGATTCATGCTTCTCCATTCTTGAGATGCTTTACTAAGAATAATGTGTTCCACTTCCATCCAGGTTAGTACAAAGGCTGTAAAATCTCCATTTTTTTTTAATGGCTGAATAGTATTCCATAGTGTACATATATCATAGCTTGTTAATCCATTCCTGGATTGGTGGGCATTTAGGTTGTTTCCACATTTTGGCGATCGTAAACTGAGCTGCAATAAACAGTCTGAGAGTTTTACCTTTAAAATCTTTCATATACCAGGGCTTCAGCACCATACTCAACAAAATTACTTTTAAGGCATTGCTAACATCAAAAAAGCTGTTCATTGCCATGCAACTCTACAAGAAGAAAATCTCAGAATTACAGAAAAGATACATAAATTGACAATTCACTAGGCACTAGGTACTAGGCTAAAGAATTGATTTGATTTAGACTTGAGGAAACTATAAAATCTACAGATGATACAATTTTCTGAGAATTCTGTCTATTGAGATCCAGGCAGTGTAGATTATGTGGCAAACATAAACAAGTCTTCCCTTGATGAGGTGAAGGGCAGAGGCTGAAGACTCTGACCCTGCTACATCCCAGGAGGGGGGAGTCCCCTGGACTCAGGATCACAGCCTTCAGCATGGATTCCTATGCCCTTGGTAGTACCTTTGTAATTACAATGGATGATTAATAATATAGTTTGAATAATTGAATGAATGAATGAATAGTGAATTCTCTGAGGCCCAGAAGGGTTTCCTAGAGCCCAATACACTTTTCTGGCTCCAGAATAATCCTGTGAGTCCCGTTCTATGTGACCCCTTCACAAACTCAAGTCACTTACAGATGATGCACTCAGGTGAGTGTCCGTGACAGCTACCTTTATGACAGCTTAGCTATTTATCCATTCAAACCCCCCCAAAAGTACTCACAGAACCCGCTCATCTGCAGTTTTTTGGAAAGAATAATTGATCACAAATTGAGAAAACTGTGTTTTAGGTCAACTTTTCTCCCACTTAATTGTATGTATTGGTGGTAAATCGGTGAGCTTCCCCGTTTCCCCAAGGTTCCTCATCTTAAACTGAAGGAAAACTCTAATTCAAAAGTTTAACAATGTAGAGTGTGATACCTATCAATAATTTCTATGAAAATTAAATAGCTTCAAATTTAATAGGTATTCATTTCTCCAAAAGAAATTCATCATTAGAAAAGGTGGCTCCAATGAGACAAAATTGCAAAAACAATTAGTAAATTTAAGAATCTGTTTCACTAGGACTTCACATATAATTATATGATTTTTGCAAGCTTTATAAAACCTGATGAGACATACATAGGATTGTTTAATTAATGTCACAGTAAATAGGTAGTGTAATTATAAAATGGGCTCAATCTAGGAAAAACTTGAGTTGAATTCCCATCAGAGCATCTTTCTCTGTATGAGGGGTCTTGTGAGACATCCAGTCTCAGTTCCAGGTCTTACCTTGCAAAAGGTGATAAGAATAATTGAAAATTCCCCAGGACTATTGAGGATCATTAAAAAGTTAATACTGGCAAATTGCACAGCACACATACCTGTTCATATATATGTTTGTCAAGAGCTGGCTGATTCTGCAATAACTTTTATCCCCCTTAGTTTAAAAGTACTGGGATTTGTATACTTTTTCTTCCATACTTTGCTAAGAAGAATGTGTTCCAGCTTCATCCATGTAAACATAAAAAAGGTAAAGTCTCCATCTTTTTTAAAGGCTGCATAATATTCCATGATATACATATATCACAATTTATTAATCCATTCATGAGTTGATAGGCACTTGTACTCAGTACTATTATGAAACCAATTTATTTTTTATTTTTTTATTTTCTCATGATGTTTGCATTTCTTTATTTTATTTTATTATTATTTTTTATTATTAAATCATAGCTGTGTACATTAGTGCAATTAAGGGGTACAATGTGCTGGTATGAAACCAATTTATAATCACCCAGACTTTCATATGAAAGATAAAACACAACTATAGCCCAGGATGAGGGAGGGAAGAGGAGAAAAAAGGGAGAGGGAGGGGGAGATTGAATGGAGGAAGGGTAAACAGTGAGACCACACCTATGGTGCATATTGCAAGGGTACAAAGTGTAGAGTATAAATGTCTTAACACAATAATTAAATAAATGAGGTGAAGTCTATGTTAACCAGTTTGATGTAAACATTCCAAATTGTATATAAAATCATCAATTATACCCCATAAATGCATTAACATATACAGTTATGATTTAATAAAAATACAGAAGAAAAAACTTAAAGTATTGGGATTTGTAGTAGGCAAGGGTTAAGCTTTACACATGGCTAACAAAATGTTTAAAATCACATATTTCAACTGGTTTGGGAAGAGATCTTGTTTTCAGGCAATGTACCACACCAGCATCTGTACACTTGCTTAACTTACCTTGTATGTGGGCTTGAAGAATTTCAGGTGGCATACATGTGACTTAAGCAAATTGTTTGTGAATATTTTTAAGAGAAAACATAAAAAACCATAAACTTTTTGTAAAAAGTATTTGAAAACTTTTTATGAAAATAAGAAGTATGTCTACATTCACATTAAAACATCATCTGTTTTTCAGATATTTTCTTTTATTTATTTCTAGAGTCATTTTTAATTTTGACATCTGAGAAGTTTTAGATTGGATTCTAGTCTAGTGTTACCCATGAACAGGGCAAATAAAAAAATGGTATAATTGCTTTTACCTCTTCCTGATTTTTAAAGGGAAAATTGTCCATCACTGTAAATTTTGAAAGTACAGAAAATACCAAGAAACACATGCAAAATTAAGCAGGCATAATATTATCACTAAGAGTAATATCACAGCATTCTAACACTTGAGACAGCTGTATTTAAAATTGTGCTAAGGAAGGGAACATTATTTCAATTTAGTCTTTGTTTGCTATACTTGGCCTAAATATACAGGGAAATACGAAAATGTGCAATTTGTGTAGAGAGAATAATACTCCCTAAGAAGCACAATAATTAAAATATAATTATTTACCATGCGAAAAGGAATTCATGTTGAGAAGCAACAAAATTATTTTTAAACAGGAGGAACATACGCAGAATTCCTGAAGGTAAGAGCCCTTTTATCTGATGAGAGAATTCAACCAAGGAATCAGAGGTTGAATGGTGCCATTGTGTGCCCAAGCTAAACTGGTCAAAGGACTGAAACCTGTATTCAAGGGAAATGCTGCAATATCCAAGAAATGGACTAAAATATAACAGGGTTTTCTCATTTTTGATGGCCAAATTCCATTCTGTAAGCAGTGCATTAGACGCTAATGACATACGATTTCTCACTGACAGATTTAACAGCATCAATAAGGCCTCTCTGTCCATTGCAGCAAATTGATCCTACATGACACTGACAAGGGCAGCCTGCACTTAATGACCTCCGTCGCTGAAGGATGGCAATGAAAAATGATTGCAGGTACAAATAAATCTTGGAAAGTTTCCCTGAAACAGGTGTGCTAAAGTGATTCGTTTGAGGGATCACAAACATAAACCCAATCTCCTAATGTTCTCCACTGCCTGTCTGCTCATGCTGGAGTCTCACTTTTCGTAGCTTGCATTAAGATTTTCCTTTATTCCAAAATAAGATCAAGACAATTTTGGTCTTACTATTGAAATATGATCTTATTATCAAATTTTTACTTATAATATTTGACCTTTCTATCAAATGTGATATGATGGCTTCCACTTAAAGGCAAAATTGCTCTAATCTTTATGCAGCTAATACAGTTGTCATTTCCCTGCAAAGGATGTGTGCAAATTGATAACAAGTGCGCAGTTTATTTCGTTTTCCTCCAATTATAAAAGGAAATACAAGTCTGACCATTGGTTATCTTCTCTTTCTCTATTATGAATAACAAATAGAACATGCATAGAGTCAATACCTATGTCAAATGTGTAAAGCGACTGGACGACTCCATCAGGGACATGTAGCTCCCCCTTCTTTGAACGCTATAAAGTGTTTTGAGGACAGTGAGATTTGGGCAGATATTTGTATTATCAATTCCTTCTCAAATACCGTTCTTTTCTGGTCTCCTGTCAACTTGCTACTGATTTAATACATATATATTTTTATAATTTTATTGAATCATAATTGTGTATGGGAAAAATACATCCTTCTCTTTCTCAGTATGTTCAGAAGGTTTAACACATGAGGCTGGATGGATGGCAACCAGGGGAATGGACAGGCCGGATGCCAGACGGCTGTAACAATCACTTACAGTGACTTAGTGTCCCTTTATTTTTGAAGTAAGTTATTGTAGAAGGCTCTTTTATATCTCTTACCAATTACCCTATGGGGTAAATCTTATTTTATAGATGAGAAAACTGAGGGTGGGAAGAGTAACTTGCCAAGATCACTTATCTAGCAGAGCTTGAGGTGAGAGCCCAGCCTCCTGCCTTTCCAGTGCTCCTCAATAATGAGGGATGAGTGTAGTACGAGGATTCTAACTCCTAATTTAAGATAGAGCAATATGAGTCATACTAATAGGAGCAAGGATCCACTAGCCATATGCTGGTTCTTATGACGAGGTGAATTGTTAACGTCTAACAATGACTCTATTTTCTATTTGAAATACTATTTGAATTCCCCCTATTTGAATACTGGGGGAAAATAGAGACTCAAAGGAAAATAATTTTTCTCGGCATTAAGTATTTGGAGGATGTAAGGGAAGTGGCCGTATCTAGTAGTGGATCTTTTTCTTCCTTTTTGATTCATGGTACATTGTGTATTTTCCTTTTCCACATTTACTATTACAGATTTTACAAAATATATTTAGAATTTTCAGCAATCAGAGATGATCAGTTATTTTTCTAGTTTCTAATTAATCTTCATCTCTCATAAAACAGGAGGCAAAATTTGGAGCCCATATATCAAGCGGAAAATTCGGAAGCATGCCGTGGGAGGTTACCTACAGTTAGAATTGAAATTTGACGTCTGTGATAACATATTGAAAACTATAAACTCAAAAAAAAGGCATTCCCAGTTATACATATGCTAATTAAAAGCAAATTAGTATAACATGATAGATTAGAAACTAGGTGATTCTCAAATAGTCTTTCAAAATTCAGTTTCAGAAAGTTAGTATATGTACACAATTAAACTTTACAAAAAGAAAATATCCCATTTTGTGCCATAAATACTTCCATCAGGTTGGAGATCCCCAAACTAACCGCTATTTAATTTTTTGTATTGTACACATCAAATAAATCATTAAAAAAATTAAAAAAAACCAGTACCTGTTTATTATCTCTGAGTGAAGCATCAAGCGATAGCTGTCTGTCATACAGATTCAAATAATTGTCCTTTTCTGTTAAGAAAATATTCTGCGACTTTTCATACCCTTGAGCTAAACGTAGATTTTCTCCCAGCGCATCATCTTCCTTTCTCTAGAAAATAATTATATAATTGAGATCATTTTAATTGTTTGAATTTTTCCATCTTTTGAATTTTCTAAACATGGTCTATTGCATATTATAGAAAAATAACAAAACAGCCAAAAAAAGTTTCCCCAGAGACGAATATCCTCTTTGTATTTAACAATTTTCTTTGCTGATGCACGTTTTTGTTTTGCCACGTTGATGTGTGATTCATCAGAACTGGTCAGACTTCTGCTTCACCTCTTTCCACTGCCTTTTCCCTGGCTTCCTTCTGCTGTGCCTTGGCAAGTTCCCAACCCTCAATCCGGAGAGTCTTTACTCAGTATTCCAGGAGCCTTCTTCCACACCCCCATTCTCTTCACCGTTCCTGTAACCCCTGTGCTCCAATAGGCAGAGGACATTTTGGAGCTCAGAATTTGACCTCCAAGTGCTTCAGACTTCTGGTACTCTCAGAAAACATTAAAAACAGAGAGGAGGAAAGAGTGAGCCACAAAGAATAGGGAACCCAACATATAGAAGCACCCAGTACCATTATTTGCTACTTAGTATTCGTATATTATTTATTAATTCATTTTTGTTATAGTAAAAGTTAAATCTGTTCTTGTGAGTAGCTGAGAACTTTATAATGCCCTCTTCATAACTAAATAAATATGTATCAAATCTAATGCAAATCTCTTAGAAAGCAAGCTAGCATCATTACTTGGCAAACTATGGGTTACCTGTAACTTTAAATTAAATGTATAAATTCATTAAGTTGTTGGTTCTTACTTGTACTAGACTGCTTATCTCAGTTCAATTTACAATCATCAAAGTGTGGAAACAGCCGAAATGCCCACTGACACAGGAATGGATTAACAAACTGTGGTAAATGGACACTGTGGAATACTATTCAGCCCTTAAAAAGATGGAGACTTTACAGCCTTTGTATTAACCTGGATTGAAGTGGAACATGTTGTTCTTAGTAAAGCATCACAAGAATGGACAAGCAAGAATCCTATGTACTCAATTCTGATCTGAGGACAGTTAATGACTGAGTACATGGTGAGGGGTGGCGGAGGAACAAGGGAAGGAGGGGGGGGTGCAGGGCGAAGGATGGTGTGAGACACACCTTTTGGGGGCGGGGCACAATTATAAGAGGGGCTTTACCTAACAAATGCAATCAGTGTAACCTGGTTCTTTGTACCCTCAATGAAGCCCCAACAATAAAAAACAAAACCAAAAAACTATGGAATTTATCAACAGCTGTAAATATTTTCAAACCAGTTAGTCTAGTAATTTCTCTTGTGGGAATCTATTCTAAGCAAAAAGCTTTATAAAATTACAATGTTATTTATAATAGCAAAAATGTTGTCAAAACACATAAATGCAGATTAATCATGATGATAATGATGATTAAATAACTACACACAAAAATAACCATTGTGAAGCAATTAAAAATGATTCTTTGTGAAAATTGCCATCACAACAAACCTTTAATATGAGTTGTTAAAAAATATATTGCCATATGTGAATGTGAAAGGGGAAAAGTAATTCAGCAGAAAATTGCCTGTACAAATATTTCTGTATTTACACATTGGAGATTTATTAAGGTCAGCTAACATTTCTCATGAGAGCCTGGCATCTATACTGATCCCTCACGATGGAGCCGCATCACAGCTGTTCCTCAGAAAACCAAAATGATGAACTGAGAACCATTTTGAAGGCCCTTATCTTAATTCTGGCACAATAATTTAAAACTTTAGAAACTTTTTTTCTAATAAACTTAAATAATATCACATAGTATTATCTTTCATGGAGAGGACAAAGTTCTATGAATATTTTCCTTTGGTGGAAATATTTTTTAAAGATGGCAATAATACTTTTTTTTTTTTTTTTTGGCATCTCAACACTAATATTAAAATTCAGTCCTCAAGTGATTGAGTTGAAATATTGATAAATGCTCTACTGTAGGAAGATGAATCATTTTAAGTGTATTGTTTGTTTCATTTAACATAAGCACAACTCTGATATTTCATATCTTACTTTTCAGTTATTTTTCTTTCAAGTATTAGCTGGCTACTATGAACACTTAATTTTACAGGAGTGCTACAAAAGTTGTCAGATTCGTATTAAACCTATTGAATGGTACTTTATTGGGGAAATATTTGGTAATTTATACTTCGCTCATGGTGTAATATGCAGTTTTATTTCTCTTTTTTCAGATTAATATGAGGGTACAATTAGGTTATGATGTTTGCATTTGTTAAGTAAAGTCCCTATTTTAGTTGTGTTATATACAGTTTTATTTCCAAATGCATGTTCTTAATGCTTTACACGCTGTAATCAGAGGACATACAAGAGATCCGATTGTGTAGTGACGTCAATGAATCTTCAAAGGATTGTAATCAGTCATAATATTTTACATTATCACTTCCCAGTAATGAATATATAGAAGGATGGACCAATTCACTATCTATTCATGATAGTGAGTGACTTTTATATGTGCAGTGAAGTTTAAGTTTTCTTAATTTTTAATAATAGTCTGCCACCAACGGTCTCATTATGATCTCGCTAAATCACAGCTTGTTGACAGATAAAAGAGGCTGCTAAACAAAATTGTAATTTGGTCCCTTTGGAAGTTACTCTTCATTGTAAGTCAGTGTGGGCATTTTGGTTAAATATAGTCAGTCAGTCTTTTATGTTCTTTGATCTATATGATGCCACGGTTCATGATTTGATTGCACCTGTTGCCTTCACCAGCAAGACCAAGAGCATGGACTTTCAAAGCTGATGCCCACACGCCTCTGGACAACTGTCGCCTGCAGCAGAGCAACACCACCCCCTGAGATTTATAGAGCTCCAACAAGACACCGGTACCCTGGACTGAGTCTAAATCCATTTGAATTGTTTTGTGATTTTTTAAATTTAAGATGGCCAAGTGCAAAATAGTTAACAAGAGAAAACCTTGATTCAAACATTTATTATTATGATAGTTTCACTGTAAGTGCAAAAAAGCTAAATAGCTCTTTACAAATAACTTACTGTTAATAAAATCATCGTGGTGTCTTTGACTGAACCTGTAGCAATATAATGTGTCACCTATGATTTCAATTACTCTTAAAATAGGCATTTATATCCAGTTCACCAGGCAGAGGGGTTTACTAGGTCCTTTTGTTCATTATGTATTGCTAAGAGAATTGTCGTCTTTTGACCCTTTCTAATTTTATTTCTCCTGTTCTGATATAATTACCTATTGCTGTTTCAGCTAATTTTTTCAGATAGTCTGTCAGTCATCTGATTCTTGGTTATTAATAGTTAACTACGTACAGCTCCTTCTCTTCTTGGACCTCACTGGGTCTCTTCCAGCTGTGTCTGCCTGGTCCACATTTTCACGCAGACTACACCATGCCGACTTCATTCCTATGGTTGGAAAGAATTGACTTCCTACCAGAAGAACCAGAAAAAAAGTTTGCATTTCTGGTATTTGTTGGTTGGTTGAGTTTACTCCAGGGCATCGTCAGCCTAGCTTTCCATCCATTTATTTATTTGTTTATTCAATCTTTTGTTTAGCAAACACTTGGTCAGTTTGCTCTCTGAGTGAAGCTTAAGGGCTAGGCCAAAGATTACACGGAAGGATAACACGTGACCTTGTTTACTAGGAACTCCTGGCTAGAGCGGGAGGCAGACGTGTGCACCAGCCTATTTCAGTTAAAATGGAAAGGGAGGGGTGGGGGGAGGATGGGTAGAGGGAGGGCAATTAGTGGGAACACACCTATGGTTCATCTTAGCAGGGTACTGGCAAAACTTATTAAAGGTAGAGTATTAATGTCTTTATATAGTGATCAAGGAAATGCCATGAAAGATATCTGTAACAGTATGATCAAAATATTTCTGAATGTATATGAATCGTGCCCTGTGATTGCACCAATGTACATAATTATGATTCAATAAAATTATTAAAAAAAAAACTGAAGGTAATGATGCACGAGAGATGTCAGGTGCAAAGCAGGCAGAGGTAGCTCACAGTTTGTGTAAGGCTAAGTAAGCTTTCATCATAAAGTACATGAAAACATTTGTATCCTTAGACTCTGATATTTTTGAGGGGTGGGATTCTTGCGTTTCAATGGTTTTCTTTATCCATGCTTTATGTTTAATTGTCAAAAAAGGGAAAAACACATAGTAATTACCAGAAATACATAACTAATGTATTTATCTAATTCATCTAATTCAAGCACTTCACAATTTATAAGTATTCTTTTAAAGTCACCATGATTAAATCAAACCCAGATTATGAAGCACCTGTCTTTCTCTTTGTTAGTTTGTTGTTTATCTGAGGTTTTATAATCAGTGGTATGATATGTTTTCATTAAAACGTATCAGTTAACTGATCTGCTCAAAAAGCAGCTACATAAATAAAATTAACTGATTTATTGTGTCAAATAAGCATTGCCTGTGTGGACCTACTGGGTTCATATCCATTTTCATCTCATTGCTCAGGGTAATCTTAGTGCTCCTTCATATTTTCGCCTTTCTTCTAAGAATATTTATGACATACATAAACTTACTATTAGTTAGCTATAAAATAGTTGTCTAAGTTTGAACTTTGCACAAAGTTTTGCGGCAAGGAAGCTTTCAATAGTGGCTCATTCTGAGTGAGAGACTTTCACTAAAGGTCCTTTAGGTTCTCAAATTTGCACTGGTATCAGTGTCAACATATCTTTGTTAACCTGTACCAGCCCTCTGAGAAGTGTAACCTGAGAAGTTTATGATCCAACAGATTTGAGGAGTGCTAAGGTCAACGAGAAAATGACAGAACTAGGACTATAGTAAAAAGACCAAGCCTGGACCCCTAAATTTAAGAGTGGCAAGAACAAGTAAAATACAGTTCAGGATAGAATTAAGAGATTAGGAAAGAAGTCAACTGGCTATTCAGGCTCAGATGTGATCTGTTGACAAAATTACAAAGCATAGATTATTCACCAGCCAAGCTTTTGAGAGAACCATTTGTTATGGAAATGATCTTAGCATTTTCAATACTTTTTTGTTTTTCTCGGTTTATGGTCTGGCAGTCCTTTTGTGTCCACTAGGAAGGAACTGTTGGGCTACTTAGTTTTATAATCTTATCAGCACATTCTTTTTTGTTTATTTTTATTTGTTTTGCTGTTTATATTGTTTTTATTAACTTAAAAGTATTCAGTGTCTTTGTGAGAGCACAGAGGACTCCTATGACTTGATTTAGAGAATTGTTTGGGGGTAAAAACTCAAATGCATTGATGTAGGGTTGATATGTGCATTTTAAGTGTGTGAGAGATCACCCCACATCATCTTCATTGGAGGGCTCTTCTATCTGAGAGAAATCCCTGCCAGAAACAACACACCACTTTAAAATACTGTTTGAAAACTTTAGACTTCTTTGTTTATATTGGTCACAATAGATGCATTTGCTTTTGTCCTGCCTTTACAATGCTCAAAATGATCAAATAATGTTATGAAATTTTTGGAATACTCAGCCATTCTCTGGATTCCCTTTATAGGTTAAAAACAAACAAACAAATTATTTCATTATATTATACAGAATGTTTCTAAAGACCTGACTATGCAAGAGACCCGTTTGTCCTCTTCACTTGGTACGAAAATTTGTATTGAGTCACCACTGAGTTCTAGGCTTGTTTCTAGAGGCTAGAAATACACTAGCAGAAATAGATAGTCAGAAAAATAAATAAAATATGTGTTATACATGGAGGTGGTAAGTGAGAAATAAATCTATGAAGGTGTATAGAGAATGTAGAGGCTGCAATTTTTAGAAAATAAAGTGGTTAGAGAAGTTCTCACTAGAAAGAAAACATTTGAATAATGCCCTAGTCGAGGTAAGAAAGTCAGTAACGGAGCAATAATCTTTCCAAGAAGGGGGTAAAGTCTCCAGGTGGCACCTTGATTGACTTATCCAAAGACCAGGAAGAAGTACAGCCTGTGTGGAATGAGATGAATAAGGGTGAGGGTAGTAAGAAGGAAAAAGAAATAATGTTAAAGAGGTCATGAGCATACCAATCAGATAGAGTTATAGATAATTATAACAGCTTTAACTTTCACTCTGTTTGGAATGGGAGTCATTCTGGGGATTGAATAAAAACCAATAGGAAGGCTATTGGAACAATTTAGGTGAGAAATGATGGTAGCTTGGAACAGGATAGTAGTAGTAGTTACTGAGAAGTGGTAGGATTTTTTTGATTTGTTTGACACAATCCTCAAAGGGATTTATTGATCCTTTGCATATGGGTCATGAAAAAAAGGACAGTTGGAGATCTTCATTTACGTCTTATTCTCTAATTAGCAGAAAAGTTCCTCTGAATATGACTGTACAGCTAAACTCCCTTTCAACATTGATTTAAATATAGGATTTTACTGTTATTTTTACCTTTTCTGTTGAAAGTCTGGACAGTTCATCAAAAAACTTATCAGTTTTAACACTAGTAAAGTAGCATGGTTAAAAAAAATAGTACTGAACAAGTTCTTCTTACATCTGGAATCTTATTTTTTGTCTATAGGGAAGGGTTGTGAAAGGAAATGGTTCAGTAATCATAATCTAATTGCTAAGAAAATACATGATTGTTCAGCTACTGGGGTCAGTTAAGAAGCCAGTGAGGCCAAAGCCATAGGCGCACTCTGTGTATGAGCCCCTGAAGGTTGCATGTTCTGCTCCAGAGAATCTATTTGTGACCTTGTGTGTTCAACTCAAAACAGCATCCCCTTACTCACAAGGGAAGCCTGGAAAACCAAATGGAGAAGTCAGTCCAGATCCATCATCATTGCTAGAAAATCAACTCACAGCCCATCCTTTATTTACCAGCAATGAAAGTAAATGGCATTGACCTCACATTTAGACAATGCATCATGACTAAGGAAATAAGGAATAAGAATGCTCAGCAGAATATGTTTTCTACAAAGAAATGAGCTTAGCCAGTCAGTGAAGCACATATGTGGTTTATTAAAGTGTTTTTGTTTTTGTTTTTGTTTTTTGTTTTTAAGACAGAGTCTCACTATGTTGCCCTCAGTACAGTGCTGTAGCATCACAGCTCACAACAACCTCAAACTCTTGGGCTCAAGTGATTCTCTTGCCTCAAACTCCCAAGTAGCTGGGACTACAGGCACCAGCCACGATACCCAGATATTTTTTGTTACAGTTGTCATTGATTTTTAGTTGGCCCAGGCTGGGTTCAAACCCTCCAGCCTTGGTGTATGTGGCTGGCACCATAACCACTGTGCTACGGGCACTCAGCCGATATTAAAATATTTTTAGAAGCAATTTTTAATGATGATTAAAAATATAAAGATAACTTTTAATTTAATGAATAATGCAAAACTTAAAAAAAAAAGCAAATCTCTTACTAAACTTATTTTTCTCTTTCTCTTTTATTCCAGAGCCTACAGACAGGCCACCTCTGCTGTTAATTGCGAATTTTGAAACAATTGGTATGTTTTATCTTAATGGAAGTGAAATGGTAACAGTGAACTCAGTCAATGGAAATGAAATTCATACTCTGGATTTTATTTATTATGAAGATATGATTTGTTGGATTGAATCACGAGAATCTTCAAATCAACTCAAATGTATCCAGATAACAAAAGCAGGAAGATTAACAGATGAATGGGCAATAAATATTCTTCAATCCTTCCACAGTGAGTGTTTCAATTGGGTTACCCCTTAGGAATTTCACTTATAGATCAGTAGGCTGAATTCTCAGACTTCTAACATAGCTGATGGCAGTTGCAAGGCTCTAAATGCAAATTTGAATGCATTTAATTCTATTCACTATACATTTTGCATATGCAAATACATACACATACAGTTTTTCTTTTTATGTGGGTAGTGAATTGTAAAGTAATTGTAATTCTTCATTTAATGCTTATTACAGTGTCACCTCGCTGGGAGTTGTGAAGTATCACGTAGTGGTAGCTCACAATGTGATAGCAAAGGTGAGATCTGTTTAAAAAAATCAAAAGCAGAATTGATAATTATAAATTCATCAACTATAGAGTTTGTTAAAAATACCTTGAAAACTTCTAGGTTTATGCTAATTGGTAGTAACTACTTGTGTTTGTTGACTTTTTCAGGCAAATAAATGTTTTTATACATCCTTCACCAACATTATAACTTGAGATTTGTGACTCATTTTGATTTACAATGTCAGAAACCTGATGAACTAAAAATTATCCTCTTTCTGTATTATCATGAACTGAAATTCCCCTGTTACAAGTACACATGCAGACACACATACCTTTATTCTTTCCTTTCCCTATGCTTCCACATAGGAGTGTAAAAATTTAATTGTGATTACCTGGGAAAACTATGTGTGTGAGAATTTCAACATGTGCCTATTTAACTTATGACTTACAGAAAAACAATTTTGTTTTTTTACAAATGCTACCAACATCAAAATCTATGGATAAATGAATAAAAATATGTATAATCAAGTTAAGGATGAAAGAAGAGAGAGAAGTTGTAATTTTCAAATGTAGATATTTAGTAATTTGATTTAATAATTATTTTTTATTAATTTTTTGATATACAATTAAATGGACTGGTTACTGATTCTTATTTAACATAAAGAAATAGTACTATGTAAGAGTTGACAATTGTGATTAGAATGTAATAGTGTAATGGCAAAGATTGTAAAAACTGAAATATGTAGGTATGATTTTGTACACTTAATTAAAATGTTTAACAAATAGAGACTAACATTTTGAAGATCCTCTAGAAAGAATTAAGAAAGTCATTTATTATGGCAATGCACCAAAATCTGAAAGAACAGTAAATATTTTAATGATTCTATGAAGAAATAGTCATTCATAATAAATAGGAAATAACAAGTAGTAGCTGCAAAAGGATCACTTCCTGGTGATATGAATATTTCAGACATTGGCTCAGCCAAAAATTGAACTGTTTGAACATGAGGCTCCATTTCTTATAATGATTACTTCATCTAATCCAAATGTATTTCTCCCCAGCAAATGGATACTGGGCAATCAAACAGCTAATATGCTCACTTAGTTGTTAGGAAAAATTATTTCCAAGTTTACTTAAGCAGCATTTCCTGTACATTTAATATGCCCTAATGAAATAGTAATCTCTTCTGATATCACCCCCTTAGAGTTCCATCTTTGATATTTTGAATTACTCCTAAGCAATATTTTGAGAGAATGAAAGTGAGTGATAATATACTCAATAACTTAAACAAGGAACATAGAGGATAATGCTGGAGATTATATTTCTTTTTGAATTTTACATTTTTTTATTAAATCATAAAAACCTAAATCATGTATAAATTAATGTATTTATGGGTACAATATGCTGATTTTATATACCATTTGGAATGTTTCCATCAAACTGGTTAACATAGCCTTCACCTCCCTTACTTATTATTGTGTTAAGACATTTATACTCTACACTTAATAGATTTGACATGCTCTCTTGCAATATGCACCATAGGTGTGGTCCCAGATGCTGATCTTTAGCATTTTAGCCAGAAAGTTGAAGACCTTGAATATAATTTTGACTTTAAGTCTTTTATAAGCAAAATCAGTTTTATAAAAAGTATTCACAGAAAGCACATTTGTAGCAGCAAATTATTTCCTCAAATTTTACTTGGAAAGCACTGTGATAGGGACACAAATACCCAAAATAACGAAAATTATGGGATTGATAAAAGTGGTGATCTCCATCTGTTTCCTCAGGACAAAGTTCATGGAAATGATTGAGACAGATAAGGATATTTTCTGAGTTAATCCTTTATTAAGGAAGATGACTCAGAGCCATATCGTCATCTCCCAGCTGCACAGTAGATACTTCGTTCTGTTTTTATGTGTGATTTCTTTGATACTCTGAAAAATTTGAGGATCACATTTAATATTCTAAGGTGGACTCAATCAGCTTGTCTTGATCCATTCATGGGCTCAGCTCCTGTCTAGGAGAGAATGCCTGGCAAAAAAATAAAAGCATTGCATACTCTTCGTTGATATAGCTTCTGAGTTAACCTGCTTCACTGAATTTTATCTTCTTTTTTCTTTGCTTGTTTCAATGGAAACCTTAGATCACGTTACACTTGAACTTCTGCTTAATTACATCTTTGATTGGATGATATTTGAATTCTGACACTCTACTTGTATCTTCTTTCTACCTGACTTTTTTTTTCCCCAAGAGTTAGCAGCACTCTAATAATCACATACTGCTAAGAAATGCCATTTACTGAATGTTTATTTTATTAATTAGGAATATATACCTCATTACTATCACACATAATTATATGGTATGGATACTACTTATAATTGTCAGTTTATGGATGAGAAATAAGCTTTAAAAAGTGAAATAAGTTTTGTAAGTTCATAAGAAGCCTATACCTCTTGACCTTTCTTGCTTCTCAACTACCTTATTAGGCTAATTACTGCTTCCCCAACATCCTCCATTGAAGTGTGTCTGGACAAGAAAGGCCAGATTGTGTCCCTGTTATGAATGTAATCATAGTCTTAGGACAAAAATAAAAAAGTCCACCTAGAGCAACAAAAATGCTAGTCACAAATAGTGGCTGCTTACATTGAGCCTGCATTTTAGAAGATGATTATAGAACTTTGTAGCAACATCCTGTGGCAAATAATGAGGTAGAGATCACCATAGAAACTTGGCATGCCTTTCTTGGTAGAGCATGTGCTTCAATATTGAATTTGTAGGAGATTTATTTTACAAACTGCCTTTCTTTATCTAATTGGTGGAAGTCATATCACATTTTTAATATGTCTTTTTATGATTGCTAGTAGACTGGTTCAGGTCGTGTAGATTTGTATGTCAACTTCTGTCTTTACAACTTTGATAGAATGATCATGATAATTTATTACTTAAAATCAAAATCTTTTATTAGTTTCCCACTTCTCTTAGGACAAAATGAAACTTCATCATTAGGCTTCGTTGTAGGTAGTGACCTACCTTGCCTCTGACCTTCCACTCAAATTTCATATTCTACCTGAAAAGTAATCCTTACACTTTTTAAATGCACTTTGTTCTCTTGTTTCCATGTATGTCCATAAGGGCTGCCTCTTTACTATTCTCATTGCTTATAAATGGGCATCTTTTACTCATTCTTTAAGTTATCATGTACTTTCCAAAAGTTTCCTAGTTGAGTTTAGCACCCCTTCCTGTGTGAACTGGAGTCATCACAGCATATGTCATTATATTTTAATTGAGTGAGTGTTTACCTGTAAGCTTCCTGCAAAGGAGTGACTTCTTTAAGTTTAGGAGTGTTTGTCATATTCATGTGTGTATCGAAATGTTAACAAAAAGCCTATCTGTGTTAGAATAAATGTAGGTCTGGCAAATGAAAGTGGCCAGTAAAGTGTTAGGAGTTGAGCTTAGAGGAAAGAAGGTTTAATCATAGAGTATGGTGTACTGATAGACTTTGCCAAATCATGACCAGAGACATTCAGAAAACTTACCTACACAAAGGCTGAGTAAAGTCTGGGCTGTATCTGGACAGCAGTCTCATGGGTTAATCTTGGTATTTCTGATGGATTGGGTCTGCTTTGTGACTACTCACTTTTATTTCACCGTAGCCTCTGACTTCCCAGAATGTGCACTAATACATTTATTTTGGGACCTAATCTTTATGAACATAGGAACAGCTTGATCCAAACCATTTTGGGCACCCCCAACCCCCATCCTCTGCCACTAAGGCAATTATAATTATACAGGATTAGAGCCAAGCCTTTTACAATAGAATCAATTAATTTTTAGTGCAGGCATCAATGAAAACAGCAGTGTGAACTTTTAACTCTTTTGTCCCCACATTCTAAGTGCCTAGATGTTTTTATACAAAGTTTTGCTATTTTATATAGGTCATGGATTCATATAATAATATATGCATTGGAAGATGCATTTCCCATCCCAATCCCACATACCTTGTTATTATCAAGACTCCAGATGCCTTTTAGGATAAGAAATGAAGAACAGGGTCAAATGGGAGGTCTATTTTTAGATCTCTAAGTACTCTCCAAACATCCGGAATATCTTTTCATATGAATAACTTTGTGAGATGTCTAGCATTACTAGTTTCCTCTTGTTTGAAAGTATCATCTGCTGACCATAATAATTCTTCAAATGTAAATAACATTTAAGACTGCATTTCTATCCAACAGTTATTTTTTATCTTTGCATAATGTTAGAGCCTTTTATATATATCATATAAGCCTATAAATTACCTTTTGTTTAAGGTATCCTGTTACAGCAAAGCTAGGGCTTAGGTAGATAATTTTTCTGAGGTGCCTAAGTTAACAATGGTCCACATGAAGATTTGGACTATTCTCTTGCTCCAGGTCCAATCCTGTTTCTACTACATCAAAATTGATTCAGTCAAAGAGAAACACTAATTATTGGTGTTTAACTTATGATTATTAAACACCAAAATAGGCTTTAATTTTTACCTAATGATGCAGCTGCTTATACTAATAATTTATTTGAAATCTATGGACTTAAAAAACTTTTAACTAGTGAGTTAACTAGATTTTACAAGTCAAGGAATGCAGAAAAGAGAGCCAAATTTAGAAACATGTTTCATTTATGCTGTATATATTTTTCTATTAAAAGAAAATACTTTTTGTTAAACAGTTGATTCTTGTGATGACAAGATACATTTTTATTCATTCCTAATCACTCCAAAGATAAGGGTTTTAATCTTTCATTTTAAGTTTGTAAAAGAAGTGTTATTATCTCATCTTATCGTGGCTTGCCATTGTAGTATTGATCCTCAATCATATTTTATTTATTTATTTTTTTTTATTGTTGGGGATTCATTGAGGATACAAGAAACCATGTTACACTGGTTGCATTTGTTAGGAAAAGACCCTCTTACAATCGTGTTTTGCCCCCAAAAGGTGTGGCACACACCAAGAACCCAAGATCCCACCCCCCTTACTCCTTCCCTCTCTCTGCTCTTCCTTTCCCCACCCCTCCCTCATTCTTCTTCTCTCTGCTCTCCCCTTCCTTCACCCCCACCGTGTCAATAATTGTCATTAATTGTCCTCATATCAAACTTCAGTACATGGG
>CAUYON010008729.1:0-24191 GCA_963573935.1 Arctocebus calabarensis
TTAATGTCTTTATATAGTGATCAAGGAAATGCCATGAAGGGTATCTGTAACAGTATGATCAAAATATTTCTGAATGTATATGAATCGTGCCCTGTGATTGCACCAATGTACATAATTATGATTCAATAAAATTATTAAAAAATATATATATATATTTGTAAAAAGAAATAAGAGGCCAGAAGAGGTGGCCACACCTGTTATCCTAGCACTCTGGAAGGCTGAAGTGGGAGGATCTCTTTAGCTCAGGAGTTCAAGACCAGCCTGGGCAAGAGCTACACTTTATCTCTATACAAAATTTAAAAAATTAACTAGGGGCATGTGCCTGTAGTCCCAGTTACTTGGGAGGGTGAGGCAGGAGGATTGCTTTGAGCCCAGGAGTCTGAGGTTGCTGTGAGCCATGAGGACACCAATGCATTAGCAACACCAGAGAAAATTTAAATGTCTGCCAGAAATAAAATATGGATCAGTATAGTGAATAACAACTGTAATCCTAGCACTCTGGGAGGCTGGGTGGGAAGATCCCTCAGGGTTCAAGATCACCCTGAGCAAGAGTGCAACACCACTGCTACCAAAAATAGAAAAAATAACCAGGCATCATCGTGGGCACCTGTATTTCCAGCTACTAGGAAGACTGTGGCAGGAGGGTCACTTGAGCCAAGAATTTGAAGTTACTGTGAGCTAGGCTGATGCCACAGCACTCTAGCCTGGGCAACAGAGTGAGACTCTGTCTCAAACCCCCACCTCCCCCACCCCAAAATGATCATTGCATGCAATCCTAATTATAGAAACGCTGATTTTTGAATTAACTAAAAACACTGATGACATAATCTATATGGAGAAGATAAAGAAAATGCAGGTGTGCTATAAGATGGTTAAATATTCACCTGTTGGTTGCTAATATCTTATTTCCATAATAATTATTACTATTCTTCTTATGAGAATGGTATAGGTAACCCACAGGAAAAGATAAAAGAATTTCTAGTGGTTGTCTTTGGGAAGTAGAACTGTGGAGTATGCGGGAAGCTGAGATAGAGTTCCAATGCTTTTGGAATCATAAGCTCTTACATATGTTAATTGATTTTTAAATTATGGTTATATATTATTTTTATTTTAAACATTTTAAGGTAAAAATTTAATATGACGCATTTCCACTTAATGTGGTAATTGTGTCCTTGAAAGTTAATTGCTAAATGTATTTACTTAAAGTGAATCATGTTGCCCTTTAAGGTTGTTCTCAAACTCCAGCAGCTTCAGTCATTTGAATGGCTTTTTAACACGAAGCTTCTCAATCAGTAGATCTGGGCTGGGGCCTAGGACTCTGCATTTCCAACAAGCTCCCAAATTGGTGCTGATGCTCCTAATCCAGGAACCATATCTTAAAAACTTCTGTCCCAGCCAAGGTGAAAAACAAGTCAAGGACATAGTTCCCTTCACAGTAGCTTCAATGAAAATGAAATACCTAGGAATATACCTAACAAAGGAGGCGAGGGATCTCTACGAAGAGAATTATGAAACCCTGAGAAAGTAAATAGCAGAAGACATTAATAAATGGAAGAACATACTATGCTCTTGGCTGAGAAGAATCAACATTCCTAAAATGTCTACACTACTCAAAGCAATCTACAGATTTACTACAATCTCTGATAAATTACCAACAGCATACTTTGAAAAACTGGAAAAAATAGTTCTTCATTTTGTATGAAATAAAAAAAAAACATGTAGCCAAGGCGATTCTTAGTTATAAAAATAAAACTAGAGGCATCACTCTACCATATTTCCGCTTACATTACAAGTCCACAGTGATCAATACAGCATGGTACTGGCATAAATATATAGAGACATACACATATGGAACAGAATAGAAAACCAAGAGATGAAACCAGTCTCTTATCACCATCTGCTCTTCCATAAACCAAATAAATGCATACATTGGGGAAAGAATTCCTAATCCAATAAATGGTGCTAGGAGAACTGGATAACCACATAGAAAAGACTGAAACTGGACCTGCACCTTTCACCACTTATAAAAATTGAGTCAACATTAATAAAATATTTAAATTGAAGACATGAAATGATAAAAATCCTAGAAGAAAATGTGTAAAAAACTCTTATGGATGTCAACCTGGGGAAAGATTTTATGACGAAGACTTCAGTGGCAATCGTAACAACAAGAAAAATAAACAAATGGGATTTAATTGACCTGAAAAGCTTCTGCACAGGAAGGAGTAGTTGAGAACACTTTTACACTTTTGGTTGGGACTACAAACTAATAAAGCCTCTTTGGAAACAAGTATGAAGAATCTTCAAAGAACTCAAATTAGACCCTCCATCTGATCCCACAATCCCATTATTAGGAGTCTACACAGAGGTTAAAAAAAAGCATTTTATCATAAGGACATTTGTACCAGATTGTTTACCGTAGCTCAGTTTACAATCGTCAAGATGTGGAAACTACCCAAATACCCATCCACCAGGAGTGAATTAATAAACTGTGGTATATGTATACCAGGGAATACTATTCAGCCATTAAAAAGATGAAGACTTTACATCTTCTGTATTAACCTGGATGGAGTTAAAATCACCAAGTGACTGAACGCATTCTTCTTAGTGAAGTATGACAAGAATGGAAAAACAAGTATCCAATGTACTCAACACCAATATAAAACCAGTAGACAATCTAATATACGCCCCCACAAGAGAAAAAATCAATTCAATTCAAGATGGGGCAGGAAGCAGGGTGGGGGGAGAGGGGAGGAAGGAGGGGGATTGGTGTGTTCCCACTTAATGGGCATAATGTGGGGGTATATGGCATACCTCCTGGGTAGGGGACACAACTACAACAGGGACTAACAAATGCAAACATTATAACCTAATTCTTTGTATCCTCAAATTAACCTGAGGTAAATGCAAGAAATGCAAACATTACAACCAAATTTCTGTATCCTCAAATTAACTTGGGATAAAACATTTTTTAAATTGCTGTTTTAAGGAAATAACTTCTAGTTTATACTTTCTGTTAAATTTAGTCACTTGGTGATTTTTTTTTTTTTTTTTTAGAGACAGAGTCTCACTTTTTCACCCTTGGTACAGTGCCCTGACGTCACACAGCTCACAGGAACCTCCAACTCCTGGCCTTAGGCAATTATCTTGCCTCAGCCTCCCAAGTGGCTGGGACTACAGGTGCCTGCCACAATGCTCAGCTATTTTTTTGTTGCAGTTTGGCCAGATCCAGGTTTGAACCTGCCACCCTCGGTATATGGGACCAGTGCCCTACTCACTCAGCCACAGGTGCCACCCCTCACTTGGTGATTTTTCAAAAGCTGTGTACATGTATATTCCTCCTCCAGCATAGTGGGAAGCTGGGCAATAGAGCACCTTTATTTATTTATTTTGAGACAGTCTCAAGCTTTCGCCCTGGGTAGAGTACTGAGGCGTCTCAGCTCACACCAACCTCCAACTCTCTGGCTTAAAGCAATTCTCTTGCCTCCCAAGTAGCTGAGACGAAAGGCACCTGCCACAACCCTTGGTTATTTATTTATGTATTTATTTTGGTTGTAGTTGTCATTGTTGTTTGGCAGCCTGGGCTGGATTCAAACTCGCCAGCTCCAGTGCACGTGGCCGGTGCCCTAGCCGCTGAGCTACAGACACAGAGCCAACAGATCACCTTTCCACCATTAAACCACCTCCAAATGGGGTGACCCAACTTCTCCCCAGCCCCAAGCAGGAAAGGCCATGTGACCCAGTCTGGGCCAATCTAATACTCCCCATTCCTAGCCAAGATTCCATGTCCAAAGCTTGGCCAATCAGAATTTTTCCCAGGACATTTCAGCTTGATTCATTCAAAAGCACTGCTCAGTTTGCCATTAAGCTGATAAACTTGGGAATTACTATTTTCCCTGTCATGTGGAGGGAAGCATTCAAGTAGAGTAGAGAAACAGCACCAATAACACTGCGACTCGCTGAGACAGTTAATTCGGAACTAGCCGTCTCAATTGTGTTGAGCTATTAAACGCACCTTATTTTTACATCCTTTTGAGTTAGGTTTCTGATGTTTGCAATGAAGAGTTCCAGACTAATACCACATACAAATGAAACAGAGTTTTCCAGCATGTCGATAAAATGTGTTCTTTAAAAATGTGAAGTCCTGTGGATTCTCAGATTGGAAAACCAATAAAAACGAATACAAAGTGACTATATATGTGAAAATAGAGATGAGAACGCCTCAAGACTCTAGAAGTATGGAGATAAAATGTAGCTAATACTCAGAGAGATGCATTTCTCTCAGCACTGGAGTAGTTGAGACCATCCCCCCATCACCTCCTTGGTGCTGGGTCCCATCTTTTCACAACCTGCGAGAAGCTCCCTTCCAGGATTATACAGAAATAGGAGAGGAACCCAGGCTATCCTAGATATCCTCAAAGGAAGCCATCCGTCTGAAATTGAGTCAGCCATATGGAAAGCGTGTGGATTAGCTACTGCTTTGACTGGCAGCTACTCTGCCAACCATAACAAGTCCCAAGCTAGGCCAGGTGCACTGGCTCACACCTGTAATCTCAACACTCTGGAAGGCTAAAGTGGGTGGATTGCTTGAGCTCAGGAGTTCAAGGCCAGCCTGAGCAAGAGCAAGACCCCATCTCTACTAAAAATAGAAAAACTCGCCAGGTGTTGTGGCAGGTGCCTGTAGTCCTAGCTACTTGGGGTGATGAGGCAAAAGGAGACCTGAGCCCAAGAGTTTTAGGTTGCTGTGAGCTATGATACCAGCGCAGTCTAGCTTGGGGCAACAGAGTGAGACTCTGTTGCAAAAAAAAAAAAAAAAAATCCAATTTGAATCATGGCTTCACTGTGGCTGGCTCTGTGATCCATGAAAAATCACTTAATTTTTAGTCTCCCTTTCTTCATCTTTAAAATGGGGGTGAGAATTATGTACCTCACTGAATTGTAGTAAGGATTAAATGAGATTTTAAGAGCAAAATATCTGATATTCAATTAGTACGAATTTTTTAAAATGCTGGAGATAGAAATTCTGTTTCATGGGTTAAGCTGGGAACTCATGAGACACAAGCCAGCGCCCACCCAGCCTCATATAGGTTTCTGACAATCTTTCACCTCCTGGTTCTAGGCCATTCCTGAGCCATGGATGAATTCCTATCCACAAGACCTCCCTCCCAAAAAAGCTTAAAATTAATCCATCTTTTCTCTTCATTTACTTTCAATTGATCTGAGTTACTCACATCCAAAGAGTAGCACCCAGTACAACCACTACAATATATTGTCAAAGGAATTGTGCTAGCACACATCAGCCCCTGCATGCAGCAAAAGAAAGAACTTGTAACAGCAGCTTTTCCTGCCATCAGTCCCTCCCCTGCCCAACTAGCTCAGCATTACTCTCCCATCCATCTCTAGATCCCAAATGACCTTGGTGTTGAGCATGGCTTTATGGTGAGGGATCATGCCAAATTCACTTCTGTCCTGAATCAAAGGCTCCTTTCCATTTCACTACCCTACTAGTGAATCACATTTGGGATCCCTGAGAATACCCAAAACCCACTGACAAAATCAATACTCCAAGCCTGGAAGACTAAGAACAAGAGTGTCACTCTGGCAAACATACTCAGGGCTCCCTGCCCAGGCATACTTAATGTCCGATGCAGCAAGGAAATAGCAATATACCCAGACTTAAAGATGTACAGTACATTTTAGTTACCATCCAGCATTTAGCCATCCATCTCCTCCCCATCCACAAGGGCACATCAATTCATTTCTTTTTCTTTTTTCTTTTTTTTTTTTTTTTTTTTGAGACAGAGCCTCAAGCTATCACCCTGGATAGAGTTCTGTGGCATCACAGCTCACAGCAACCTACGACTCCTGGGCTCAAGCGAGTCTCCTGCCTCTGCTTCCCAAGTGCCTCCTGGGACTACAGGCACCCGCCACAACGCCTGGCCATTTTTTGGTTGCAGCCGTCATCGTTGTTGTTTGGCGGGCCGGGCTGGATTCGAACCCACCAGCTCAGGTGTTCATGGCTGGCATCTTAACCCGTTGAGCCACAGGTGCCGAGCCGGGCACATCAATTCAATCCAACAAATCCTCATTGAGTGTCCACTTTGTTCAAGATATTCGCATGGGACACTGGCAACAGAGCAAAACAGTTTAATTATTAGAGAAGAAGGGCAAAGTATGTAAGTCTTACGATTAGACACCCATGTCTCTGGAAGGAAAAAGAACTAGAAAAAGGTTGTGCCACATCCATTGATGCACTTTGGGGGAGCTTTTCCTCCCAGTGACTTTAAACCTTTTGACCTTGATACCTAAGAACTCTAGACCAGCCAACATGGTGTCTGATGAGCCCCTCTGATAGCTCAAAGTATTTTAGAAAAGGACTTCCCCAGGGGCTTATCTGGGATTATTTTGTGAACTGAATTGACAAGAATGACACAGGGTCATGCTGGGCTTTAGAAAGCTGAGCTAGAAACCAGAGAAAGGCCACCCTCCCAACCAGCGGCTTGTCCATCGCCTCAGGGCCCTGCAGACTGAAACACACATGCATGCCCAGGAGAGAAAGGACAGAACAAACAATAGTCTATCACTAAGCAAACTCGCAGTAACAAAACCAGGTACTGTCTCCAAAATTTAAAAACAGAAATGTATAACAAAAGGAGGTGAACTGTTACTCTGTTTCTAGCCCAAGATGTTACATTAACACGTAGAATTTATTTTCGCATGGTTTTCTGGGGAAGAAACAAATCTCAGGGTTTTATTGACTCCGTAAATATTTTAGCCAGTCTCACAATTTGAACAAAGACAACGGAAAGTTATGCGCCTAGAAGAGGAAGATTCTCAGTTCCACCAGCTGAGGACAAGATAGAACTAACTCGCCACAGTGTTAGGCAGTATACTGTAATTTCTGCTAATTTGGAGTGAGATTTTCCAACCAAAACCAATGAACAGAAGGCACCATGGTGATAGAAACAGTATAATCTTTAAAGGAAAGGCAAATATCCCATGTTCATTTGGAGGATTCACCAGATTTCCTGGTATTTTCTTTTGCAGTGTGTGAGAAGCTCACACTTAAATACTGTGTGCTCATACTATGAAACACATTTTCCCATATCTGCATGGCTCCGTCTACTCTCTCTGAAGCTTCAAGCTGCAAACTTACCTTTGTGTTCTTAGCCCTGGAAACCAGGATCCAAATCCCAGGGAGGCCAGAGCCACCTGCTGTGTTCCTGTCGGGTGGCAAGAAGGGCTCTCTGCGGTTTCCAGGCTGAATAGTATTTGGGGCATTGGAGATTGACTTCTGGGGCTCAGTGGTGGCTAGCCATGTGACTAAGGTGGGGGGAGGGACGCTTCTGCAGGGTCAGGGATGGATGCCTGGTTGACTGACAGACCAGGGTAGAGCAGTGTCTGAATAGAGCTGGCCATGATCATAGACGGATGTCTTTGTTCTAAATTTCTCCCTGGGATTTAACTTGGTGATCTTTTTATGTCAGTGGTGTGTTCCAGTCTTGATTTTGAAATGTTGCTTTATTCCCCTGCATGGTTTTTATTTCAAATCTCCTTTGTATTCTACCTTGGAAAGATGTTAAAACAGTAAGAGACCTCACAGAATTCACCTACTTGCCTACTGCAAGGCAAGGTTGCTCATTTTAAACAGAAACTGAGATGCAGAGCAGGGCAGTGGCTTTTCCAGGAGCCCACAGAGATCTGGCCCTGTTTTTAAATACTAGGGTGACCCCACTTGGTTCAAAATTGCAGCTGACTTGAATGACTCCAAGTTTTAGGTTGTTAGAACTTTGAGGAACATTGAGATGCTTGCAAAGGATCTTATCACATTGGGGATACCTAAAAGTGTCAGATTATGACATAGCTTTGAAATTGTTCTGGTCTATGCTATAGTCAGTGAATTCATATAAACAAATATACTTATTTTTAGATATCTCTACTTCTATCTTAATAAAATGCTCCAAGATGATCATTTTTGGGGGGAAGTGGATAAAGTGACACCAAAATTGGAGACATTTTTTATCTCAAGACTTTGAAGACCTCTCTAGACTAGAGCTGTCTGGGTAACCTCCTGGTCCACACTTGCCTCTCCACCTAGAGAGGATGGCTGCTGGTTACCTGCTGACAAAAGGGGAGATATGGTAGTAATAATAGAGGAAATGAGAGCGGTGAAAGGGTTGGTTGTAGAAGCAGCAGTGTGAAGGTATGGACGGAGGGCAAGGTACAGACAGAGGTGGTGAGATATAGGTGCAAGTGTGAGGTATAGATGGAGGTGTGAGATGTAAATGGGGGTGTGAGGTAAGGATGGGGTGTGAGGTGTAAATGGAGGTGTGAGGAGTGGATAGAGTGGAGGTATGGATAGGGGGTGAGGTGTGGATAGGGTATGATGTATATGGGATGTGAGGTGTAGATGGGGTGTGAAGTGTAGATGGGGTGTGAGGTGTAGATGGGGTGTGAAGTGTAGATGGAGTATGAGGTGTAGATGGGGTGTGAAGTGTATATGGGGTATGAGGTATAGATGGGACGTGAGGTGTAGATGGGGTATGAGGTGTAGAAGGGGTGTGAGGTGTAGATGGGGTGTGATGTGCATGTGATATAAGGTGTATATGGGGTATGAAGTATAGATGGGGTGTGAGGTATGGGGGGGTGTGAAGTGTAGATGCAGTGTGAGGTGTGGATAGAGTGTGAGGTGTGGATGTGAAGTATAGATGGAGTGTGAGGTATGGCTGTGAAGTATAAATGGGATGTGAGGTGTGTGTGGGTGTGAAGTGTAGATGAGATGTGAAGTGTGGATAGGTGTGAGGTGTGGATGGAGTATAAAGTGTAGATGGGGTATGAGGTGTGGATAGGGTGTGAAGTATAGATAGGTGTGTGATGTGTATGGGGTGTGAGATGTGGATGGGGCAGGAGGTGTGGAGGAGAATGAGGAGTAGTTGTAGGATTGAGGTGTAGATGGACGATGAGGTGTCAGTGATAGTAGTGAAGGAGTTAGAAGTCCTGAGTGGTGGAGCAGGAGATTCCTGTTATTACTATTATGCTGATAACTCCACGTGAACGTGAGTGGCTGTGACTACATGGGTCCATGGTAAAACATCACCATTAAGAGTCTGGAGAATCTTGGCGGCACCTGTGGCTCAGTGGGTAGGGCACCTGCCCCATATACCTAGGGTGACAAGTTCAAACCTGGCCCCGGCCAAACTGCAACAAAAAATTGCTGGGTGTTGTGGTTGACGCCTGTAGTCCTAAACCCAGGAGATGGAGGTTGCTGTGAGCTGTGTGACGCCATGGCACCTTAATAAAGGGAGATAAAGTGAGACTCTGTCTCTAAAAAAAAAAAAAAAAGAGTCTGGAGAATCTTATTCTATCCCCAGAGCTATGTTACCCCAAGGAAATCACTTTGTCTCCCGGGTTCTCACAGAGTTCTTGGAGAAGAGTTTGTACTTATTATATATATATGGGGAATGTTGGGGGGACCCACTCTCTCTCTCCAAGCATGAAGCAGGAGCCTCTGCCTTTTCTGAAGTCTTCCTAACTCATCCTACCTAGCAGAGGGTGAGTGGCTTGTGTGCTTGGAAAATTGGGAAGAATAAAATGGGAAGCCTCATGACTCAGAGTCTGCTGGGTTTCCTCCTCCTGGGAGGAGCAGGTCCATGATCCCCCCTCTTCTTTTCATTGTAAACTTCTCACCTTGTGGGATTGGGGGTGGGGTGTCTGGCAGTTCTGAGAAGATAAGTTGGATTCTTGGAGTAAAGAATTAGAAGCCCCGTTGTACATTCCAATGATGTTCCTTAATCAACTTTAGTTGTTATACATTGATTTTAAATTCTGCTTGACTTTTCATTTGATTCCAAGCATAGAGGGAACGTAAAGATTGTAAATAACTATCACCTGTGAAGTCCAGTACTGAAGAATTAATGGAAGTGGATTGATCTCAGTCATCTCATAAGTTTTCTTCAAGCTCTAATATCCTGTAATTCTCTGAGTCTAGGTGGTTTTGTCTGTGGACAAGAACAAACATATATGGATGGAGCTGGCTCAGCTGTTGAGATTCTTAATGGACGAATGCATTCTTTGCTGCTTTTCGGCCTGCTGAAGACCTCTCTCTGATCTTCAGACATCTTCCTCCTCCCCCCCATACCAGCCGCTCAAGGCTTCATTTTCTTCACTTCTGTTCTGGACCTTATGATGAGTCCCTTCCTCTCTTCCCTCACTGATACCATAACCTCTTACCCTATGCCCTGCTAATCTCCTGGTCTAAATCAGTCCACCCATTGACCTTCTTCTCTTGCTCTGAGCTCCCTTTCATCTTGAGAAAGAGCCTGTCTTCAGCAGGAGAGAACAAAGCCAATACACAGAGTGGAAGAAGTGTGGGATGGGAGGGATGGTTAGAGAGACCTAGGCCCCTGGTGCCTGTGACTGACTCCATCCTTACCCTTTCCCAGGGTTTAGTATTATGGGCCAAAAATGTTGAGGGAAGATCTGGCCAGGCCTTTTCTCTCTTCTCGCTGCCCTCTAGCCTTCCATGTTATAAGGATGAGCCAAGGATGTGCCAAGCCAGGCACTACCTGGCTTTGGCAATAGGATAAATGCTTAGTGGGTGCTTTCAACCCTTCCTTGCCACCAGAGTGGGAACAGATGAGACTTACGCACTGGGTTGGGTAAAAGGGTAAGTGTTGGCCTCTCCTCAGCCAAAGCCATCCCTCCCCCACACACGCACAGACATTTGGCAATGTCTGGAGACATTTCCAGTTACACAGAGGGGAGGATCACTCCTGGAGGAAAGGTACTTCTGGCTTCTGGTGATGCTGCTAATGTCCTATCAAGACAGCCCCAACAACTGAGTATTGTCTGGCCCACTGTCAGTGGTGCCATAGTGAAGGAACCCTGGATTAGACTGTTCGGGCTCCCCTGGTTACGGGCTCTAACCCCGGGAAAAGCAGCACTCAACGTGGCCCACCTCACTCACCAGGATCTACCAGGAGGAGGAGCCAAGGATTCTGGTACAGTCGGATCTCTATCTCTGCAGGTTCAGGGATCCATCCAACAAGTCAACAATATTCCAAAAAGTGAAAATACAACAATAAAAAATAATACAAATACAAAAATTAGAGTATAACAACTATTTACACAGCATTTACATGAATTAGGTATTATAAGTAATCTGGAGATGATTTAAAGTACATGGAAGGACGTACATAGGTTATACGCAAATACTATTCTGCTTTATGTAAAAGATTTGAGCATCCTCAAATTTTAGTGTCCCCAGGGGATCCTGGAACCAGTCCCCATGGTAGATATAATTTGCAGCATTTGACTTCTGTGCCTTCATTTATCCTCCTTTGGATACTTGGCAGAGAAAGGGTGGCTGCTCACAGAGACAGATGCCTTTCCCTCTGCTGGCTCGATTCCATCTGAACCCCAACTGGATTTAACATCCAGATTGGGTTTAGGCAGGTTTGACGTAGCACCTTGGCATGGGGATGAAGTTCCAGAGAGTGAGAAGCTTCCTACCCTGGACAGACCTACAAGGATTAGGCCCTTATCAGTGGGGCTAAGGGTGAATTTGGGGCCCTCGCAGGTTTAACCTAAAATTTTTACCCACAAGAAGTTCCTAAAAGCTGGGCAAGACTCACTCCAGTGTGTGCAATTTTTGGCTTCCAGATTGTTTATGCCAAGCTTTGGCAGGTGGTACAATACTGGCTGCCCCAGATTCTTGTCCGCTTTAGCTGTTTTTGAACCATATCCAGGATTGAGAAAGGAACATAATGTGATGTCAGAACTCTGTGGGGAGGTGAAGAAAGATGAGAGATAGCTTAAAGAAACTGAGAAACCATAGAGGCTGAACTGAGGTTTTATTGTGGGTGGGTGCTCTCCCGTCACCATCTCCACCTACTTCCCAGTTACTGCTGTGGTCTGCGGCCTTGGCTCCCTCTGCACTAGCCACGATGCATGTCTTGCTGTTCCTCTAACACCTCAAGCTCATTTCCACCTCAGGACACTTACCGTTTCCCTATACTTCAGCATGACTTGCTCCTTCAACTCTCTGGCCAGGCCATCTAAAATGCCCCTCTCTTGTCCTTAACTCTGCTTTACTCATCTAAATGGCTTTTCTAGCCCGCTAGTATTATGTGTTTGCTTATTTATTGTCTGTTCATCTAATATGGCAGGGACTTTGTCTTGTTCACTGATGTATCTTGGATACCAAGAATAGAGCCTGGCTCATAAATGATTAAGTTCAAATCCTGACTCCACTACCTGTGGGAAAGTGAGCAAGTTATTTTTTTTTTCTACTTCTATTTCCTTAGCTGCAAAAATGGGGTTATTAATCACATTTACCTCAAAGGATGTTACCTGAATCAATGTATATGGAATTTTAAGTTGATGCCTGGCCCACAGGGAATAATTAGTACTAACTACTAATAGCACTGCAATTATTACACCCTCAGGAAGCTCGCTGCACGTCTATCCATGGCCAGCGGGTAATCGGTATTGGAGAGGAGCGGACCACAAGCTGTTCTCCCAGCTCCCTGCTCTCTGCTGCCCTCTAGAGGTCTACCGTGGAGCAGGCAGCCAGCCAGCCGGCGGGAGGGACGCCACGGGCGATGTATCTCCCGCAGGGAAGAATGACGCTTTGCTAGATGACATCCCTCTAGCGGGCCAGAACCCCAAGAACGCAACCAGGGCTCTTGGCAAAATTACCAGTGGACACATCATTTGACAATGGCAATTGGGAATCATTGAGGCTGAGGAGGAAGTGTGGACACCTGGAAACTCGTCCCCAGACAAGCCCCAAAAGGAGGCAGAGCAGGCTGCTCTGTCTGACGCCGACCCCAGCCTGCGCTCGCTGGGCTAGGGGACAGTTGCTATGGTTCCTCGGGTGACCTGAGCCACCCAGGAGAACCGCTTTCACTCTGCACCAGGCCCTGCCTCAGAGCGCAAGTCGCAGGGGGGGCCAAGCGATCTCCAGCCTAAAATGAGAGGCTCTGGAAAGACATTCCTCTTGAGGCGTCTGGGAGGTGATTCGTTAATGAGAACCTGAGGACACCAACACTGTGCAAAAGATATAATGGAAGAAAAGAGTTCATCTTCAACAGTAACAAAACCCCTGAAACATCTAGAAATAAACTTGCCTAGAAATGCTTGTTTCAAACGAGGTGATATGGTAAAACTTGGCCATGAAACACATAATAGGCATCACCTCAGAGGCTGGGAAAACTGAATAGGGCAAATATGGCAAGTGTTCAGAAATGTATACACATTTTTAAAAAAATCCCAAGGGCATTTTGGATAAGAATGACAAAAAATCATGTCTGAAGTACTGGCTTGGAATTTATTGAGCTTTTACCGTGCGTTCTCTCTGGGCTGAGTGTTTTACGTACTTTACCCTCAGTTAATCCTCGAGTAACCCCATGAGGTCATTAATATTTATGAAGGAGAAAGTTGGGCAGTGGTTAAGAGGGAATGATAGACTTTGGGCAAGCTACTTAAAACTGTGAGATGTGGCTTTTTCATCTAGAAAATGGGAATAATAGTAACTACCTAACAGGTTTTTGGGCAGGACTAAAACATTTAGAACAGTGAGTGCTTGGCAAGAGTTAAGAACTCAATTGATATGAACTGTTATTATTCTCATTTGCATATGAAAAAACTAAAGCTTAGAAAGGATAATGTAACAGGCTCAAGTTCACACAGCTGATAAATGGCTGAACTGACTTGAACAACGTGGGTGGGGAGGGCTCTCCTACAAGATCTAAGACTGTAAGGTCCTGATAGTTAAAACAGGAAGCACATTTTTTATTTTTTTGAAACAGGGACTTGCTCTGTCACCTTGAGTGCAGTGGCATCCTTATAGCTCACTGCAACCTCAAACTCCAGAGCTCAAGAGACCCTTTTGCCTCAGACTCCCAATTACAGGCAATGCTAGGGTTATGAATAGAATAAGTTCTGTTGTTTTCTTCTTAAGTTGAATTTTTATGGAAGTTGGAACAAGTACATTTACCTATTGCCTATAATAGCCCCTATTTGTGAGTCCTAAGTCAGCCAAATGTTTGTAACTCAGGGACTACCTATAGCTGTCTATAGCTACAGGCACCTGCTACCACTCTGTCTAATTTTTCTATTTTTTGTAGGGGGGATGTCTCTCTCTCTCTCTCTCTCTTGCCCAGGCTGGTCTTGAATGCCTGGCCTCAAACAATTCTGTCTTGCCTCCCAGAGTGCTAAGATTACAGGCCTGAGCCACCACACCTATATAAGACACCACATCTTATATAAGACATACTGTCCCAGGGGAGTAGAAAAGACTCCTGGCCTAGACCTAGACCAAAAGATGGGAGAAAATAGCCACTGACAAAGATCAAGATTATCCCCTACCCCTCATCTAAGGAGTGTTCGTCAAGACAAGGATAAAAGCTATGGGGGAAGCTGAGAAACATTGGTGCTGGTGGCTTCTGGAGACCTGGCCCCTGGGCTGAGCCCCAGAGGGAAGGCAGCATCCCTCATGGGTCCCTGGATCTGAGAGCAGAGAGGACCAATGTCTTGCTTCCCAGGGAGAGGGAAAATGGCAACTGGGTATATTGGGGCCAAGAAGGCCCTAGGCAAGCTCACCAAGGCAGAATGCAGAGATGGAGAGGATTTTTGACCTCCACAATAACCTGCAGGCACCAGTAACCAAAACCAGGTAGGACAAGGACAGATGGCATCAAGGGTATGGGACTTTGTAGGTCCCTGAGAGCCTAGAAGCCTGCACTGCACTTTACCCAACCCCAAAATGGAAACTGGGGAGGGATTGTCAGCACCTTTTTAAAAATGGGGACTCAAAATATAAACAAAAGAGAGTTTTGCTGTTTCTTACACACTTGAGTTTAAGGGCTAAAACTTGTATTCTAAAGGGTAGATTTTAAAGAAAATGTGTTGAGGAAATAACACTATTTTAAAAATTCAATTTAGGTCAGGTGCAGTGGCTCACGCCTGTAATCCTAGCACTCTGGGAGGCCAAGGCAGATGGATTATCTGAGCTCACAAGTTTGAGACCAGCCTGAACTAGAGGGAGGTTCCCCAAACCCTCTAAAAATAACAGGGCATTGTGGAGGGCGCCTGTAGTCCTAGTTACTTGGGAGTCTGAAGCAAGAGAATTGCTAGAGTCCAAGAGTTTGAGGTTGCTGTGTGCTATGATACCATGGTCACTCCACCGAGGGCAACAAAGTAAGACTCTGTCTCAAAAAAAAAAAAAAAAAAAAGACTGGATTTGAACTTGCATCCCAGTTTGCCTTGGGCAGTAACTATCTACCGCTGTTGTCTTGGCATTATTATTAGTTGTATGTCCCTGTCCCAGTTGGGACAATAAATTACATGGTTACTCTGCTTAAGTTTTAAAATGATAGTGATCCCATGGGTGAACTGACTCTGAGTGTGGTACGGTGAAACAGAAAGTCATGCTTTCCAGCCAAGAATGGCTGAAGGCCAGTGGGGCTAGACATGGAGCCTTTTAGGGACAGGGAGGCAGAGAACCTTTGCTGGATGGTAAAGGAATGTGTAATACCAGGCAGGTGGTGCCTCGGGAAAGAGGTTGGGGTGAGCTTGGAGGTTAGGTGCTAGGTGAAGTTGCAAGGACAACGATGGGGTCTGAGAGGGATGTTTGAACTTAACATCTCAGAGACAGCTCATAGTAATGACCATGGGCAGTGGTGGGAGGAAATGGGCAGCTGGGAAGAGACATGGAAAGAGGGTTTTGTCCCTACCCTATTAGTCCTTTTGAATTTTGAAACCTGCAACTGTATTTTGTATTAAAAAGTTATAAATAAAATTTAAAGGAATCCAGGCTACCTTGTCCATAGATTCTCCTCGATCAACAGTGGAATCATTTTATCAAGTTTTAAAAACCCCATTAGTAAAAAAATTGGTCTTTAGGGTGGTGCCTATGGCTCAAAGGAGTAGGGTGCTGGTCCCATATGCTGGAGGTGGCAGGTTCAAATCGAGCTACAGCCAAAAACTGCAAAATAAAATAAAGTAAAAAATTGGTCTTTAGACACTGGAAAAGATCTCATTCACTTAATGAAAAGGAAAGTAGGCTGGGTGCAGTGCCTCACACTGGGATGCTGAAGTGAGCAGATCACCTAAGCTTACGAGTTAGAGACCAGACTGAGCTGGAGCGAGACCTCATCTCTAAAAATAGCTGGGCATTGTGCTACTCTGGAAGAGGCAAGAGAATTGCTTGAGCCCAAGAGTCTGAGGTGGCACTCTAGCAGAGGTGACAAAGTGAAATTCTGTCCCAAACAAAAAAAAAAAAAGGAAAGTGAATTAGAGTCACAACTAAATACTATCTTTCACCTTTCAGACAGGCAAATTCTACAACTGCCAGAGTGGAGCCATAGTGCTTCTACGGCTACAGACGGGCACGGCCTCAATGGGACCCCTTTGGCACTACTTATATTACTTTAAAATGTACATACCTTTTTTGTAGCAGCTACTCTTCATCTAGAAAGTTGAAGATACATTTCCACCTATGAACAAAAACAGATATGTAGGCTGGGCATGGTGGCTCATGTTTATAATCCTAGCACTTTGGGAGGCAGAGGCAAGATCACTTGAGGCCCAGAAGTTTAAGACCAGCCAAAGCCAGATAGTGAGAACTCATCCCTACAAAAAAATACAAAAATTAGCCAGACATGTTGGGATGTATGTGTCGTCCCAGACTGGGAGACTGAACAGGGAGGATTGCTTGAGCCCAGGAATTTGAGGTTTCAGTGAGCTATGATGATGCCACAACACCCTGGCAACAGAGTGAGACCCTGTCTCAAACAAAACAAAACAAAACAAAACAAAAACCAAGATTATAATTAAAGCATTGTTTGTGTCAAACATTGGAAACAACCTGAATATTCATCAACAGGGAACTGATTTTTTTTTTTAAAAGAACAAGTTTTGCCTCTTCAGAAAACCATGAAACTTTTTTTTTTTTAAGAGCTAGGGTCTCACTCAGTTGTCCAGGAGAGAGTGCCGTGGTATGGTCACAGTAATCTTAAACTCCTGGGCTAAAGACATCTTCCTGCCTTAGCCTCCTTAGACGCTGGGATAATAGGCTAATTTTTTATTTTTTGTAGGGATGGAATCTTGCTATGTTGCCCAGGCTTCACGAAGCTTTAAATAGAATGAGGATACATTTAAAACAGGACTGGGGAATGATCTTTTAGAAATATTGTTAAGTGGGAAAAAAACAAAATGTAGAAGAGTGCTGATGGCTGCTGCTACCCCTGTGTGGGGTGTGCCCGTGGGTACGTGGTCTCGCCAGGGAAGAAGTCACAGAAACTTGTTATGGTGATACTTCTTGGGAGGATGACTGGGAGGCAAGGGCTCAGGGAACTGAATGACATCATGAACATTTTATGTTGCCCACCATATAGACGTGTTCTATTCAAGAACAATTAAATAAATTGCACTTCTGGGTATATGCCCAAGAGAATGAAAAGCCAGGACTCAGACCGATAGCTGGGTCTCTTCACAATACCTAAAAGGTGAATGGATATGCAGAATATGATATATACTTCAACTGTGATTCAGCCTCAAGAAGGAATGAAATTTTGACACCTGCGCAACCTGGACGAACCTGAAGCTATTCTGCTAAGTGAAATAAGCCAGACACAAAAAGACGAATACTATCAGCGCACTCATGTGAGGGACTTAGAATAGTCAGATTCATGAAGCCAGAGGGTATCTTAGTGGTTACCAGGGCCTGGGGGAAGGGGGACTGGGGAGTTAGCATTTAATGCGTGCAGAGTTTCAGCTGGGAATGGAGAAAAAGTTCTGGAGATGGGTGGTGGTGATGGTTGTACAACAATATTTAATATTTAATGCTACTTAATTGTACACTCAGAAATGGCTAAAATGGTAAATTTTACCTGCTATATGTTTATTTTTTCACAAAAAAGAAATAATTGTAATAATAAAATTTCCTTTATTACCTCAATTTGAGTTATGTTAAACGTAGAGATTAATTACAAAGAGCTTTATTGTATAAGCCATAACAAAGAACAGTCCTATCCAGAAAAGGACACGTGGTCTCCAAATTCTGGCATTTCTCTGGCTGCTGTGTTGCTTGGCTGGCTGGCTTGGGGATTCGGGGAAGGGAGCAGGGATGAAAGGCTGAACCAGGTTGGGGAGGAAGCAGCTTCATCCAAGATGGGAATTCCCACCTGACCACGAGGAAGGAGGTGAGTGGGGGCAGTGGATTATGATGGAGTGGGAAAGGTTGGTCTATGAGGGGAGTAATAGAAGGGCCCCACCAGGGACCTGTTAAAGAAGTCCCACACAAAAAAGAAAAGAATCCCCACATCCCACCAAGGGCCCTGTTGAGGTTGGGGACCACAAACATGTAGGAAGAGCTTTCTTACTCCTCTCATCTCTTCTGCCTCCAGGCAACAACCTTGGAGCAGGTGGAGACCCCTGTTCACTAAATAAGTGAGCAAGAGTAGAAACCAGGCACTCCCATCCAGACCACTGCCCGCCGTGGCCTTCCCTTCCTCAACAGCACCAACCTGGAGATGGGGAGAGGCCTTGACTTTAAATCAGAATTGAAGCTGGATTATTATGTGGAACTGGAGATTGCAGTTTACCAAAATAAGACTGAGACCAAGGGGAATCAGAGCAATCTTGTGATTTGCCTAAATTTCATTCAGAGGCAAAGCAAGATCTAGCCCCACAGAAAAACAAGCAAAAATGAAATTGCTTTCGGATTTTACCTCGTGATCATGTGCACTCAAGGAAACAATTTGCGCAATATTATCTCCTACTGTTAATTAACATTCATATATCTTAAATGCTACCAGACTGTGAGCTCTTTAAGGGCAGGGCTCATGCGTATTTATCCCCATAGTTCTCTCAAAGCCTACCAAAATGCCTCACATGTACACAGTAGGCACTGACCTAATTGCTTACTGAACTACTGACAAGGGAGAATATGCCATGCATCAGGCAGCACTGCGCCATTATCATACTTAAGATGCGCCTAGCACAGAGCTGGGAGTAACAAGTCCTGACTGATTGAATCAACTCTTCCTAAAGCCAAAGTTTGTGCTCCAGGAAGGCTGATATAAAATGATGTTGCAAGACCAGGCACAATGGCTCACAGCTGTAATCCTAACACTCTGGGAGGCCAAGGCAGTGGATTGCTTGAGCTCACGAGCTGGAGACCAGCCTGAGCAAGAGTAAGACCCTGTCTCTGAAAATAGTCAGGCATTGTGATGGTGCTACATAGGAGGCTGAGGCAAGATGCTCGCTTGAGCCCAAGAGTTTGAGGTTGCCATGAGCTATGATGACACCATAGCCCTCTACCAAGGGTGACAAAGTGTGACTCTCTCTCTCAAAAAAAAAAAAAATGATGTTGTAGGATGCCCAGACTCAGGATAAGAGGGTCAGAAGTGAAGTGGATGGATGATCACTTTTTGTTTCCCTGTTAGAGCTGCTCTTATTCTGGAGAAAGGATAGGAAGGCTGATACACAAGAGGAGAGAGCTCAGCTTGACCCAGCTATGTGCTGTGATACCAGAAGTGAACACTGCATGTTGGGCTAAGGGCTCCTGTCCTCAAAACTATACAAAATTGTCCAAATTATGTACTTCTGAGGTAATAAATTAGCAGAAGCAAGGAGCCCAACTCTTAAGATAGGGAAGTAAGTCTCAAGTAGTTCAAGAAGAAAATTTTTCTGCAGATGAAGACTGAGAAAAAGATACCCAAGACCAGTTAAATCTGGTTTGGGAAGTGGTAACACCCATTTCTTGTGATGGTGTCATTTGTGCTAAAGTATTTTCTTTGTTGACATGCCCACCATCCCTGTTCCTAGTGCAATGGATGTAAAAGAGATGCTGGACTGTCTCCAGGACTAAGTGCTTAGTTACCGTCCATCTGGGAAGGTACGTTTGACTGGAGGGGGTGTGAGCAGGCAGGCACTCAGTCAAGCAACAAGTTACTTACTGGAGAGCTTTCAGTGGACAGAGAAAGATAATTCTCTTTAGCGTGGGCCACCCAAAATAAAGAGGGAAAAGCCTAGGTGGTTGGTCTTCAGGGTACTCCTAGAAACATCCCAAGGCTCATAAGCTCATGGCTGAATTCCAAATCCCAGGAAGCCTGCTTGGAGGGAGGGTAAAACATCATTTGTCAGGGGCAAAAACTCAAAAAGCTAAGGACACTGGGCTTAGTCAGATTTTCATCAAGAGCTGAATGGCCATTTCTCTGGAAAGCTCACTGATCCCAAGAGTTCTGATACTTAAGAACTATGCAGGCTGTTGCTTCTGGGGAGAGAGATAAGGACGGGCTCCCCTGCTCCTCATGCATTCCTTCTCCCTCCCTAAGACCCCAATCAGCCGACCCTTGGTAAAAGGATGCCTTTGGAACAGAAAGCTTAGTTGGAGTGGAGATTTTTATACAAGTTCCATGTGTTCTGGATTCCTAGGAGGCTCGGAAAAGACACTGTAACAACCCTTAACTCAATTGGAAGAAGCAAGAAGTAGACAGCAGATTAACTACTGTGACTTCCACGGCTCAGACACCCGGGATTTAAGAGGAATAGTCAGAGCTCTGTGCAGAGAATATAACTAGACGTAGGGCTTATCCCCTCGCTCCAGGAGTCTGCCAACACACAGATGTGCACGCGTACAATTCCCAATCCCGAGGAGACTTGAGTCAGGGGACAGGAGAGTGCAAAAGAGCAACACTCCTATAGGACAATCTCATCATTCTGTCATTTGTCCTTTTCTATGTTGGAATAGTTCTAGATTAAGTTAAACAAGAATGGGGGTGCCTGTGGCTCAGTGGGTAAGGCACTGGCCCCATATACCCAGGGTGGTCGGTTCAAACCCAGCCCCGGCCAAACTGCAACAAAAAATAGCCGGGCATTGTGGCGAGAGCCTGTAGTCCCAGCTACTCAGGAGGCTGAGGCAAGAGAATTGCTTAAACCCAGGAGTTGGAGATTGCTGTGAGCTGTGGCACCACAGCACTCTACCCAGGGTGACAAAGTGAAACTCTGTCTCCAAAAAAAAAAAAGTTAAACAAGAAGATTGCCCTTTATCTTTGCTCTCTAAATCTTGCACAGGCCATTAGCAAAAAGCAATAAAAATCTCACCGGACCTCATGGGCTGGGGATTCCTGCCTATACCACTCTGTTCACTCACATCCCCAAACCAGAACCTCCATCCATGCTGTAACTTTGTATGTTTAAAATCTACTCTACTCACCCCCAGTGCAGTGGCCTGTGGCTCCTGGGCCCTGAGTCCAATCTCTTTAGGGAGGGTCTTGCAGTTGGAACCCACCCAGCTCTCCTTTTTTTTACCTCTACTATTAACATAGCCCCTCCTCTACTGCCTCACCAATCATCTATTTTAGAACTAAAATGTCTTTGTCTATTCATGGACACTATAAAAGTAACATTTGTTTTATGTTTTTTCATCTACCATCTGTGTCTTCTCATTGGCTTATCTAATCAGCACGTCCTAGGGTGGTTTATTACTGCCTATTTAGCTTACCCCAGAACAACAGACCAAGAACTTTGCCAAGGGAGAATCAGCTCCTTAAATTAGGAAGTTCCCAGGAAAGACAGCACACATTTTGCCTTTTTGCTCCAATTGCCCAAGATTAAGGGGATCATTCCATGTCCCACTACCCCCACAAGAAAGCTCAGCATACCCCAAATCCTGATTCTTCAGGGAAGGATACAGACAAGGGAAACAAAGAAGGCATTTGAACAAACCAAACTCTGCAAGAAAAATTTTGCACGCTCTGTGATTTTTCTAGGTTTTATATTGATTTTTGGCCACTTTTTAATTAATCTTCTTTCTGTAAATGGAAGCGATATAATGAGGGAGAAATAGTGGAAAATGAGAAGTTTGGAAGGACATGGGAGGAAGAAGAGTCAGTGAGTGGGAGTGAGAATGGAGGGCTCAGGAAGAGGAACATGGTGGGAAGTCACAGCATCTCTAGGCGTGACACTGAACATGACACTCAAATCTCTCAACAGTCCTGTGAGAATAGTCTCATCCTCAACTCTCTTGCAGAGTTGGAACTGAGGATCACAGAATATATTTGCTCACGAACTCATAGGCAGGAGGGAAAGCAAGGGTTGGAAGTCCCCTTTAAGGATAAACTCTGCCCCTCTTCTTCCACAGGCTTTCTGTGGCTTCTCTAAGGGTCTTCAGCCTCCATATTTCAGGGTTTACCTTCTTTTTCAGACAGGAATTTTTTCTTCTGGTTTATAATCCTCACTTTATTCCTGGTTCGTGTGGAAAAGCCACAGCTCCAGACCTGGGACCTGTCTGTGGTAGATGTGGAAGGAAGCCTTTCAGAGGCCATGGCTCAGCCAACACATTAACCCTACCTCCTAGTTTCTCTCAGTAACCCATGCAATCAAAGACCAGCAAAACTACGGACATCCGTGCATGCTGCATTACTGGGACTTTCCTGGTTTTAGCACTGACGGTCTGTCACTCAGGAAACAGTCTCCGGCCTCAGAGACTTTTCAGCTGGTTGGGAATTAAACAAACTCAAGAGTGTGAAGCACAAAGGGAGGGAGAGGTTCAGAGAAAGAAAGACCACGCGTTTGGAGGCTTAATTTGTGCCACAAGTGTTCATTGCTTACCTTCTAAGGACCAGGTCCTTCGAAGTATTAAAGAAAGCTTTGTGGAGAAAACGGCCTTAGAGATGCACAGTGAAGGAGTAGGATATGGGTTGGATCGAGATTGGCAGAACTACCATGGGGGTATTGGAGGCAGAAGGAAGGAGTCATAAAAATAAAGACCTGAGAGGCGGAAGAGTTCCTTAAATGTGTCGAGAACTGGGGCACTGTTTCCCTGAGGACAGGTTAGGGGAGATAAAAGTTTGGGCCAGTAGAGATGGGCTGGGCCATTCTATGGAGAGACACAAACATCAGCAAATGTTTCTAAAGTCAAAGGACCATGAATGGGACTTCGTACCAGGACAAAATAATTGCCTTTTGAGTGGACTACAGCATAGTTGGAAAGAATAGTTGGGGCACTACTACCAAGCATTCAAGTGAAAATTTTTTGTTTTTTACTTACCTTGGTTTTGTTCAGACATTTATTTCACATATTTTAGTTTTTGGTTTTCTTCTTCATTTCCTCCTTCACACAGGAATTTGAGAGTGAGCCCCCCTGAACTGGTGAGGGACTAGGAAAGCTAAGGAGCAGGGAGATTTTCCTCCAGGGTGCACAAAGGGAGCAGGCGGACAGGCTGAACCCCTTTTTGATGGAGGAAGCAGGAAGGGAACAGTCTGGTAGCACTGTGCTTTCTTGTTTGGATCCGAGGTCCGCTGGGAGTTGGCTGGCTTGCTGCCTGTTTCCCTGTCTAGCCCTAATGCCACATTCGTTAGCTGTCAACCAAAGCATGTTCCTTATTTACTTTGAAAGTCTTTCTGCCTTGCTAGAGAAGGGCAGCCATTTGATTGTTCTGGTGGAGGGGTTGGAAGCACAGCCTGACTGCCAGAAATTGCCACAATATCCCGCTATCTCTGAGTCTCAGGGTTTTCTATTCTACCTTCTTCTCAGATGACTCCCCCTCTTTTTTCTGTCGGGTTTGTCAGTGAATGCGATATAAATGGAACCCAGTTCTTAACTCGTAGAACCCAGATCACATCCAGAACTCCAGCAGCAAGACATTCTGGGAAATAAAGTTTGGGCTTTCCAATCTCTTCAATCAGGAGAGTGATAAGGAAATTAAGAGAACCAATCAAAGAATCTACCCCAGGGTTTCTAACTCCTTACCAATTTAACAAAGCTATACTTAGTTTATTCTATGAAACAGAACCTGAGGGGGAAGTGTGAGAGGCATCTCCTGCCCTAGGATACCAGTTCTGTAAACACATGAGGGTCTGATGGCTTCAAGTGACACACACCACTGGTGGGGCAGAGGGCTCTCCCATAGCCTAGCAAGTGCTGGGTGTCAGGTCTAAAGACATGGATGTCAAGTCCAAAGGCATTTCCTGTTGGAATTGGAATTCCTGTTTGGATTTTTTTTTATATAATTTTATTGAATCATAATTCTGTACATTGGTGCAATCATAGGACATGATTCATATACATTCAGAAATGTTTTCATCGTACTGTTACAGATAGCCTTCATGGCATTTTCTTGATCACTATATAAAGACATTGATACTCTACATTTAATAAGTTTCCCCAGTACCCTGCTAAG